>JBAGKO010165309.1:0-48089 GCA_037177275.1 Acacia concinna | reverse complement strand
TTCCATTTTCGTGTTCTTGTTTTTTTTTTTTTGGGCCTACTTCTTTGTCAATTGTCGCCTTCACTCCTGCCGTCACTCTCACCTCTAATTTTTTTTAACCACAACAAAATCTATTTGGTTTCACTTGAACCAGTTCCGGGCTATTTTTTTTTTTTTTAAAGTTCAGTAATGGTAAAATTGAAAAATATACTCTTACGATCTTAATTATATAGGTCTGTTGATATTTTTCGACAATCTTAAAAATATTAATTATATTATTTTAAGATATTAAAATTTGTCATTTTTTTTAAATTATGTTATTTGATTTATGAATTAATATATAATGTAATAAAACACAATATATGATATGATTTAATAATGTAATTAGCATTCATAAATTTTTTTAAAATTCTTTAAAAAAATAACAGGCCATAATAATTAAAACCGGAGAGAGTAAGAATTTTTTCAAAAGGAAGCCCCAAGTTAAATTTATCTTATTCTGTGTAAATTCCTTAGCTAACTTATTGTTCTTGTACTTGTTAAGGCCAAAGTCTACATTATTACACTCCATTCGTTTTTAAATGAGCGGTAAATAGCAATTTGTACTAATAAACAGTTAAAATTAGTTAAAAACATTAAATAGCAATATTTTTTTAACTATGCCTTTATTTGTGCAGATGACAAGTGAAAGAGAAAATAAATACAATAATTACAGTCAAGTGGTGGAATTGAAAAGAATGCAATACAAATTTTGATAAAACTAGAATGAAATTTATATTTTGATATAAGCATATATATTAATAAATGTAAAGTTTATATTTAAAGGCCGAGGGACATCATATTGTCTTTTAATCTTATTTTCTTAAAATATATTAAAGCCTCAAGTGTATGGTACACTTTTTATTCAAAAACTTTTAGCTAGCGAATAGTCTAGCTAGCATGATTATTTAACATATTACTCCCCTTGTAATGTATACTTTTAATATTTTTCATATAAATTAAGAAAAATTTTAAATCTTAGTAATTCTATTATAAAATTCAACAATTTTCAACTCTACCTCTATTTAATATACATAATATTAAATAAAAAATGTTAACACAATAATAAGTAAATAGTAAAATTGTACATTAACATCAAAATTTTAATGAGGCAACTCCAAAAAAAAATATTCTCTCTCTATTTTATTTTTAGGACAAAAGAAATATGTAATGATGTAAAGTTTTACCAACAGCCCCTAAATCATATAATATAATTAGTGTCATGTATAACACCTAATTTAAATTCGATCTTAATTACCTGTAATAAAAAAAAGAGAGAAAAGAGTGAAATTCTAGGCAAATGAATGATTTAAGACAGCTGTAGAGATGATGAGCACAACTAATTATTCGTTGGCTATTCGAGCCAACCATATCCATAGTCAATGATTTCAGGGCATAAACTAATCTGGACGGTACTCCAAGTCCAGCTTCTGACATTTTTATTTATCATGCCAAAATAATACTCCCTCCTCCCCACAAAAGTGACAAAACACACACACACAGAGTAATTAATATTGATTGATAAATACAATAAAACACAATTTTTATATTTATTATTTCTTCTTTACTTCTATTAATATTCATTTAACAATATTAATGAGGATAGGGATAAATGAAATTAAAAAAATATAACTATAGTGTTTTTAAAAATACATATTATATTAACTAATTTAAATAATTTTATTAATTTACTTTAATTAAATAAATATACCTTATATAAAAACTATATCAAAACAACATTTCACAATAAAAAAAACTAAACACATGTTAGATTAGTTTTTAAAAATAATTTTTATAAATTTTAAAATAAATATAAAAAAAGAGTTTTGTCTCACCTGACTTAAATTTTCGAATCACAGTTTGGGTTTCCCAAACAGCCCTGAACCATTCATAAACGGTCCTCGACTTCTAAGAAGCTTATTAGAAACATTTCTTTCCCGGGGAAAATTACGAATCTGTCCCCTACCAATTAACGATTTCTTTACTTCACGCAGTTGCTTTTCTGAAGAAGCATTCCATCGTCCCCGGCACGGATTTTCCGAATATCGATTATCCAGTTCATACCATACTCAGAGCGAGCCCACAAAGAGCAAGTGGGGTGAAAAATAGCTCTGTGCTTCTGAATCTGAACGCCATTATATCTTCATATCAATTTTTATAAATCTTTCTGCTCTCATAAATTCTACTGCCTTCCAGCGTCTTACCTACCCAGCCCTCTTATTTATTTCTTCCCTCTCTCTTTTTCCCATTAATTTGTTATTTTTGTTGTTGTTTCTGTTACTTTGCCTTTCCCATTTGAGAATCGGCCATCATGGTTTTTTCTGGAAACCAGCTCGGACCTCTGAAGCTCCATAATAAGGTATTCCGATCCTCCTCCCACTCTGATTCCTGTGGTTCACTATATTTTTCTTTCTTTCTTTCTTTTTTAAATTAAATAGTTCAGAGGCGAATTTATGAAGATGCCAACATATGGTTAATACCAACCTGTGCTTTAGCTATATTCGTGTTGAACGTGCTTTACTGCTTTTGTTCTCCTTTCTGTGTTTTTAATTCAATTTCTTATGATTAACAGGCGGCTTCTCCTACTCCAGAGTCGTATTCTGCTTCAGGGCTTTCGTAGTTGGTTCTTTCCGATTCTGGTGCTTATCTGAAGAGCGTTAAAGGTGCATCTTGGCTCTTCCTTTCAGTTCTATATCTGCGCGTTTTGATTGATAAATAGATGTTCATTGTTTTTCTTCCCTCATACCAGAACTATAGGCTTGTAGAAATTCCAAAGCTGCCGAGAAGGGAAATAAGAGCATCCTACTGGTTTTTCATAAGTTCCTTGATGCCAAGATGATGGATCGTAGAAAAATTGTCTTATTTATCTGTGGATTTTCAATTTTGCCGCTTCTATGCTTTTCTGCCATCTTCGTTCCAAAAGACAATTATCTTATAGACTGTGGAGCAGCTTCAAATACCTCATTCGGTGGCAGCAATTTCGCTTCGGATGCATTCTACAAGGATCTCCTTTCTACCAAACGCGATGTTCTCGCCAGTACCACTTCAAAATCAATCGCTTCTTCTGCCGATTCACCTCTCTATCAAACAGCAAGAATCTTCAGTGAACAGTCAAAGTACACATTCTCGATCAACCAAAAGGGTAGACATTGGATCCGTCTTTATTTCTATCCATTTCAGTATCAGAACTTTGATATGAGCACTGCAAATTTTTCTGTCTCGACCCAAACCAATATCCTGCTCAGCGACTTCTCTGTGCAGAAAAATCCTGTTATGAAGGAATACTCTGTCAATGTGACTTCAGACAACCTTGTGATCACCTTTACGCCTTCCAAGAATTCCATTGCGTTCGTAAATGCCATTGAAGTTGTTTCAGTACCTGATGAAGTCATTGCCGATGATGCCTCCACCTTATATCCACCAGAAAGTTTCACCGGGTTGGTGACACTGGCACTTGAGACAGTTTGGAGGATTAACATGGGGGGTCCAACTATCTCCCCAGCAAATGATACCCTTCACCGGACCTGGGTACCAGACCAAAATTTTCTTTTCACTCCTAACCTCGCTACCGATGTTACAAATATGGCTGCCGTTCAATATGTAGACGGTGGGCCAACAGTGAATATTGCTCCACTTCCAGTCTATGGTACTGCCACAGAAATGAACTCAAGCAGTGATCCTCGTAGTAATTTCAATGTGACCTGGCAGTTTGATGTTGATCCAGGATTTCAGTATCTTGTTCGACTTCACTTTTGTGATATTGTTAGCAAAAGTCTCAATGAACTTTACTTCAATGTCTATGTCAACTCCTACATGGCGGAAAAAGATATGGACCTCAGCACGTCGAATCAGAATGTTCTGGGTGCTCCAACTTACAGGGATTTTGTTACGGACCCAACTGATGGCAAGAAAATTCATATAAGTATTGGCCCTTCTTCTTTAAACAGTAATTACCCGAATGCCATTTTGAATGGGCTGGAGATCATGAAAATGAGTAATTCTAAAGGCAGCCTGAGCGTATCAACAGCTGTGATTGGTACTGGTTCAAGCTCAAAGAAGAAAGTAACCATTATAGTGGGTGTGGTAGTGGGGACATTGTGTGCAGTGCTCTTGGCCGGATTTTTCTGTGTAATGTGCAGAAGAAAACGTTTGACACGACAAGGCCTTTCAAAGACATGGGTTCCTTTATCCATTAATGATGGAACTTCTCATACCATGGGAAGTAAATATTCTAATGGCACAACACTAAGTGCTGCTTCCAACTTAGGGTATCGCATTCCATTTGTGGCAGTTCACGAGGCTACAAACAATTTTGATGAGAGCTGGGTTATTGGGATAGGTGGTTTTGGTAAAGTGTACAAGGGAGAACTAAATGATGGCACTAAGGTGGCAGTTAAGAGAGGGAATCCTCGGTCCCAGCAAGGGCTTGCAGAGTTCCGAACTGAAATTGAAATGTTATCTCAGTTCCGTCATCGCCATTTGGTGTCATTGATAGGGTATTGTGATGAGAAAAATGAAATGATCTTGATATATGAATATATGGAAAAGGGAACTCTCAAGAGTCATCTCTACGGTTCAGGTCTACCAAGCTTAAGTTGGAAAGAAAGACTGGAGATCTGTATTGGTGCAGCTAGAGGACTACACTACCTTCACACTGGCTATGCCAAAGCAGTTATACATCGAGATGTGAAGTCTGCAAATATCCTGCTTGATGAGAACCTTATGGCCAAAGTTGCTGATTTTGGGCTATCAAAGACAGGGCCTGAAATTGACCAGACACATGTGAGCACAGCAGTAAAAGGAAGTTTTGGATACCTTGATCCTGAGTATTTCCGTAGGCAACAATTAACAGAAAAATCAGATGTTTATTCATTTGGGGTGGTTTTGTTTGAGGTTCTTTGTGCAAGACCTGTAATAGACCCATCACTTCCTAGAGAAATGGTAAACTTGGCAGAATGGGCAATGAAATGGCAGAAGAAAGGGCAATTGGAGCAAATCATAGATTCTACGCTTGCAGGGAAGATCAGACCGGATTCTCTTAGGAAGTTTGGAGAAACTGCTGAAAAATGCTTGGCTGACTTTGGTGTGGATCGGCCTTCTATGGGGGATGTCTTGTGGAATTTGGAGTATGCCCTTCAGCTTCAAGAGGCAGTTGTTCAAGGTGATCCTGAAGAAAACAGTACCAACATGATTGGCGAACTCTCTCCACAGATAAACAATTTCAATCACGATGCAAGTGTTTCTGTTGCTCCGTTTGAAGCTTCAACCACAGATGACCTGTCTGGTGTTTCAATGAGCAGGGTTTTCTCTCAGCTGGTGAAGTCTGAGGGGAGGTGACTTTGTAGACTCTAGCTTCAATACTCTGCATTACATATCTGCACCTGTGCAACACTCTTTGTTTTCCCTTTTTTTAAAATATATTTTTGATTGGTTTGTCTTCTGAATTCTTATCAGTAGCTATCGGCAAGAGTGAGGCAACCATAGATTTGTAAAGATGGACCAACTTAATGAAACGTGTTTGCTTCATCTGTAAACGATATCTTGTGAAGTTCTTTTATTTGCTTATGTTAATCCGGATGGTCAATTGGTCATGTATCTTGACTATCTTGTATATGATTATATGCCTGAATCCAGAATCTTCTTTGAAGTTCTCCAGAAAGTCTAGCATGCTGCATCTCTAAATTGCCATGAAGCTTCTTGTGTCTTGTTGGTTATCGTCTGTGTCTCCTTCCAGTTCTATTGCTTTTCTGGTTTCAGATGATTCCGTATAGCTTTTTTCACTTCCTTAACAAGTTTTTGTAGGGTTAATTATCGTACTATTTCCATCTTCCAGACATCACCCTCCTGCCCCAGAAAAACCCAGGAGCTCCCTTGACAGCAAGTACTAGAAAATTGGAATTCACCATGGGAATTAGGGGCATGTTTTTATTTGAAATTTGAAAGATAAGAAATAATTGGTTGGGTTTTCTTTTCTTTTATTGTGAGGAAAAGGGCCTTTAGTTTCTTATCTTTTGAATTACTTCACTGCATAAAGTGAGGGTACAAGATAGTGCCAAATCCCACTACCACTACTACGGCCAGTTGCTCACTACCACTAGTCTCTTCTGCCCTTTCTTTACTTTTCACCTAATTTAGTGGGCCACTACTCTGTAACACTGATGTGAATTCAATTTAATGTCTTAATTAGCCAACATCTAGTAGTAGGAAAATAACAATGTAATTTAGTTAATGTCTGATTCTAGGTTTTGAGCATTTTATTTGCCTTTGCTTGGTGTTGAAAGAGCGATTGTGGATCTCATATTTTATATTGTTAAATGTTGTTGGAGAAATCCAAATGACTTTATTTTAGCTTCGGTTTTATCCAATCATGATAAGAATTAACCCTAATTCTGAATCAATTATTAAAAGCAAAAGCGCAAGAGCACATGTGTGTGTGTTCATGTGTGTCTGTGTGAATAGAACCCAAACGATAGACGAAAAGACAGATTTATTAGAATTAGATTCCAAATGTGCAAGCCATGATGTGCCACATGAACCCTTAGCAGATCAATGATCATAAAGGAAGTTGGTTCCCATCCCCATCAAAAAGATTCGTCATGGAAGTAAGGGCAACGATGGAATTCTGAGGGGGGAAATTTGCAAAAAGGGTCCCTCAAATTGTTGATTTTTATATAGAAAGCACCCAAATTTGAATTATTCCAAGCTCCGACATTGTATATAGATTGTTTTCGGAAGAAATTGATTGATAGTTTTCCAGTTCTGTGTTCAGGTAAAATAGTGAAGTTCCGAACATTCTGATCTGAAATCACAAATTCTTCCATTAAATAATAGGTTAAAGTGCAAATTACCCTAACGTTATTTATTTAGAGCAATTTACTCCTCAATGTATTTTTAGAGCAAATTACTCTAACGTTATTTATTTAGAGCAATTTACCCCTAAACATTATTTATTAGGAAATATATGCTTGACATAACGTTGGGGTGAATTGCCCCAAATAAATAACGTTGGGGTAATTTGCTCTAAAAAAAAAATTATTGAGGGGTAAATTACTCTAAATAAATAATATTGACAGTAAATTGCTCTAAAAAAAAATAGAGGTAATTGCTCTTTTCTAAAAATATTGGGTAAGTTACCTTTTAACCCTTAAATAATTGTTGGCTAGAATATCGGTGGCTTTCAGGTATATATATAAACATTGAGTGGTACTGACAATGAATTGACAACAGAATTAATTAGAAGATTAACTTTCTGAATCACTTTTTGAGATAAAAAGTAAAAGTTACCAAAGATTCATGTTAAGTTGTTAACGAGATCTATCCTAATCATATGAACATAAATATAGCGAATCTTCTTTAAACATGGCAGTTACAAGTTTCAATTGAGTATATGGGAAAGGGCAATTAATTAAACAGTGTTATTAATATAATAATTTGAGCATAAAAACTAGAAATCAAAACTCAAAAAACGGACCACCAGACAGGAGAAAGCAACCCATGTGGCACACTGATCTGCCATGCATGTGCATATTACCGGCTTGTAAGGCGGAAATTCCAAGGTGAATTAAAGTTGCAGCTCTCAGCCAAACAAGTCAATGTTCAGGAAAGTCTCACAATTGACCCAAAGCAATCCATTATTTATATTCTCCCATGAACGTTGTCTTTCTAGTATAAACCGAATCTTTTGACATTCCTTTATAGTACTTAATTACCCATATACTCGTGTGTGTATACGTGTGTGTGTGTGTACGTGTGTTTGTGCCCCCGCAATCTCTCTCCTATCTAGCGTTTCAATCACGGACCCATTTGAATATAATCCTGCCAAAAGAGCTATTCAGTACTCTAGCGTCCCTGCAAACAAAATCGTGTTGACCGTGCTTTTAACATAGCACAACCTTATTTTGTAATAAGATGTGAAAACAAAAACTATGATACGGGGGGAAAATAATAAACTACTAAGTACTAGTGCCAGAACTCTAAAAATAAACGAAAGTAGGGATCGAATTTCAATTTAAAATATGGTCCAAGCATGATGATCAACCTAGTCAGCCTTGGAAGAGCATGATAGCAAACGGTGGAACACTGAAAAGAAGGCAGCGCAGGACACATTATTGACCCTTCTGAGCATACTAAAATCAATCCTAACCACCCTACCTTTAAGATTTGTTACATTTTTGGCACAGACTCTCAAATATTTGATCGTCTTGTTCTTCACACCCTCCTCCTTTCTTGAAAATGTATAGCTCCTTAAGTACATTTGCCTACACGATATACTATCAAAGCCCTTATTAGCCGCTGAACTAGTACTGTCCCTTCCCTTCCTGGAGCTCACCATCTTCACAAACTCTGCCTCAGATTCCGGCCACTTATGGAGGTCCACATAGGTTGCCCGGCGATCAGTGACGACCGTGCCAGCGTTGGACACACAAGCATAGGCCATGGAAAAGCATAATATAGTGAGTGGTTATTGGGGAGGTTAAGTGTGATGACCTGGAGCTTTATAGACTGTAAGTTGTAACATTAATTAATATGTGGGTTGATGTTTAATTTCAACGACAGAGACATGAAATGGCATTAATTAGGGTAAGATATTAGTGGGCAGGGAGTGAGTGCGGTTCATATTTTGGAAGTGTTAGGGGTCATTTTCTTCACATTCGGCATTAGATATGGATTTTGTCTTTGAATTTTTTTGTTCCATGTAATGATGCTTTTATTTTAGGTATGGGAGTTGTGTAATGAGACAATACATATGGGCAAAACCGCCCTTGTGTTTTTCCAATTAATATACCTTTCAACTTTTACTTCAAAGTTCCAACAAGCTGTTGATTACTGATTAGCCACCAATATATTAGTGTTTCATTAACTTTTTTATATATTGATAGATAGATAGATCGATCATACACCCACAGATCAAGTTTAGAAGTTTTAGGGGGATGGTGGTTAATTTTCTAATTTGTATATAATACATTTTTTATGATAAGAGATAACAAAACAGCAGCAAAATATAGAGTGCACATGTCAAGGGGAAAAATTAATAAGATTCATGGCTCTGACAGTACGATAAACTATCCCTTCATTAATTGCAACATATTAGATATCGGGTTTGTAAGTACGTATCACAGGATTATTTACTTAATTAATCCAATTTAATTTTTTATTTTTGGTTGATGTAACAACATTAGAGATGACAGGATGAGCATAATTGAATAATTAACTCGATGGTTTGCAATTTTAATTTCAAGGTCACTTTCTCTCACAGTTGAAGCCTGCAAGAGTTCCGTCTGTACAGTCTACAGTAACAAACACACATATCCATTTGTGCATTATTTAGGTTTTCCTAGTGAATTGGATAATCATGTCTTTCAAATTGGTATGTGGTGAATTTCTCCTAGTTGAGTTGGTGAAATCAAGCAACTTTGAGAATATTACATATCCCATTATGGAAGCTTGGTCAAAAAACACATCCATTATGCGTGGAACAAACAAACCATCGACTAAATGCCAAACGTCCCACATTCTATCCAACTTTTTTTATATATATACATAAAAAATTAGGTGGGTTGGGTCATCGGGGCTCACCAGGGTCAGGGCAACGTCTCTAGCTTTAAAGAGCGCTTACAGAGATACTTACAGATCGTTCACCAACAATGTTATCACATTGGCAGCGGAATTTGAACTCACGAATTGTCTATGAGATAATTCCTTACTAATAGACTAACCTTTATTGGTTTCTATCCAACTTTTCTATATACAGGTCTTTCTTTTAAAAATATGAAATTAAATCCGATCCTAACAGTAAAACCGATTTTACTTTTTATTTTTTTTTAAGAATCCTAAAAAAATAATTAAATTACTTTAAATTATTTAAATTTATTGTTTTTCTTATAACTATTTTGTCTAACTTATAAACTGATATATAATATAATAACACACTAGATGTGATATGATTAAGTAACTTATTTACCTTATTTAATATCTTTAAAAAAAAGTCAACTTAATCTTATTTACCTTATTTAATATCTCTAAAACAAAGTCAATTTAATCTTATAATTAAAATAAAAGATAAGTACTCAGTATTAAAGGACGGATAAACATCACTAGTGAGCAAATAAATCATAGATTTTTTAATAAGAGATGAACATATGATTGTTGAAGAAGGAAGTCATTTAATGTAGTCCTCGGAATCTCGGTGCGTTTAATTTTAAACAGGTACTCCAGCGTAACGTCTTTGGTGGCACAGTGCACAGTAACATAGCACCACTTGGGATTGATAGCAACAAAATAGGTTGAAAAAAAAGCTCACGTGCGGTCATGCCCTCATGGTTTGGGGAACCTGACCCAGGCCCAGAGAACTTTAAAGGGTTGGGCCATATGGTGTCAGTACTGAGCCCAACTCAGAAGTTATTGTTGACTCCAGTGATGGGCCTAACAACAAGGCTGACGTAACCTACACAGCCCCTGGCCGGGCCAACTTGGCTTTTCTCCTTTAGCCATTCCCATAATTTTCCCTCGTTACTTCCTTTACAAATTTAAATTAAGATCTCAGCGATCTAAATTTAATATTTTATGAAAATATTACTCCTTCCGGTTTTAATTGTAAGATTCTTTTAAAAATTTGATTTGGTTTTAAATATAAGAGCCTTATCCACATTGTCTCCCATATTTTACCACTTTTTTCCAAACTATATATAAAGTTAGTGATTATGATGAAGGGAGTGTAGGGGAAATGGTGAAAATTAAGTGTATTTTTGGAAGATTAGATTATATTTTAATAATGACTGCTATTCTTAATCCCTTCTAAAAAGTCAATAGGTCCTTATAATTAGAATTTGAGGGAATATTATATTTTACTTTAAAGATATAATTTTTTATACGAGATAAAAAATAAATTTGAGCTGTTAAAATTATTTTTGTATATTTTAGATAAAATATAATAATATTTTCATAATATGTTAAATATAAATTGCTGAGATCTTAATCTAACGGTGAAAAAGGGAAAATGATGGGAAGAGGTAAAGGAGAGAAGCCAAATCCCCACCCCAACATCTTTGAGACTGAGCTACTAAACCCATTTTCAAGTATCATCCAAAAAAATGACCAACGAAGGCTAGGTCTATCAGAAGAAGCTGGTCTCTTACAATATGGCAAGCTAAAGTTCGAATTGTCACTTAGAGAAGTGTTCACATTTATAGCCCGTTTGATTCAATTACACGGGGAATGATTACATATAATCATAATACAATAGATCAATTACACCGTTTGATTGAGTTTACGTAATGTAAACCATATTACAAATGTGATTACACCATTTGATGTAATAAGGATTACATTGCTAGGGGTGATTAATAAAGATACAAACATCCTGTAATTAAGTAAAAATAACCTGTTGCTATTATAATTTTTAAATTTGACCAAAATGCCCATCTATAAATATTTTTAAATATTAAATAATTACTACCATTAAATATTAAAAATATTAAGTAATTATAAAATATTTTTTTAAATATTTCCCAAATACAAAAATTTTAAAAAATGTATTCCACCATTAAAAATATTAAAATATCCTATTAAACAATATTCTCACTATTAAATGTTAAAAAATTACCATAAACCTAATATGTATATCATGCATAATATTTCCACCATTAAATATTAAAAAATTATTATAAACCAAATGTGTACCTTGCACAAATTGAAAAAGTTATATAAACCTAAGATGTAAGTACATTATACATATATGAGTACATATGGGTTATTTTGTTTTTGACTATATTATTCTTATATATTATTATGTGAGATGTAATCCAATCAAACATTTATATATATATGTATAATATTTTCCTAATAACGAACCAAATAAATTCATAGAATCATCATTACATTATATTATATTTTATTGTATTACATTTAATTACATTATCTTCAATTCCGTGAACCAAACGGGTAGTTAGTGCCGATTATGTCTCATAAAATTAAGAAATTTCAAAGCTTTTGGAAATTTTGAACATTTTAAAAATATTTTCTGCCCTTTATTCAATGGTAAAGAATAAGGATTTCCTCAGGACTGTTTATTAATGAAAATATAATATCTCTTCTTCAAAAAATGTGAACATATAGAACCCCTTAATCCATCAATTTATCTAAATGCTACCTTGAGATTTCGAGGGTAGAAGCTAAAATAGATGGTGCGGATCTTTAACCACCGAGTCAATCGATAGTGTAGGTTGATAAAAAGTGATTTATTAGAAATGACTTATATTCAGATTGAGGATAATTAATTATAATAGATGATTTGTTGAAAGTAGGAGAAATAATGTGTTTAGATTAGGGGTTAAAATAGTAACTTTTATTAAAAATACGAGAAGTGATTTTTTTTTATAAATAGTTTTTCCTAGTTTATTTTTTTTAGTCACTTATGAGTGCATAAGCAGCTTATGATCACAAGTTTTTCCCAAACACCCACTTGGACACGTTAGCTTTTGTTCAAAAGTTGCCGCTGCTTTAAGCTCCCAAACGGACCCTAATATGAAAATAACAAGTGAACTTTTTCTTGCCATTTATGTTTTGACAGGGCTCAATTACTCTCAAAAACGTGCCTACTTTATTAATATGAATATAAAAATTATAGCAAGTCATAACCTCGTAAACAACCAGCTATTGTCTCATCAGACTCTACAGTCTGCACATTATATTGAAATATACCTAATATTAGCATCGACACTTCTCAAAATCTCTAAATGCTCTGCCAAATAAATAAAAGAAGAAAGAGGAAGGTTCGAGCAAGGAGAGATGGTGGGGCCTAGTGGAGAAGCTGACTAACATTGCTTCCCATGTGCAGATTATTTGGGATGATTTTAAATATGAAGGCTAACGATAGTGATATTAGATTTAGTTTAGAAGCCTTTTCCAAACTCGTAGGTGTCTTCACATATTCATATAAATATAGCTTCTACCATATAGCTACCTACCTACCTACCTATCTCTCAATGTAATCATGCCCTCCATTTTTCACCTATTCACAATTCACTCTCTTCATCATTTGTCTTTCTCATCCTTCGATCTCCTACTTCTCCTCCCCTCCAACACTATGCTATGCCCTGTTTTTTTCGTCATGCTTTAACTCTCTCTCTATTATCTAATACTATTGCATACCTATGCCTTCCGCATAACGTGAACACGTGATCCTAAAGTTAAAATCTTCCCAAGTGACGTGATTTCTGAATTCTTGAAAAAAACTAGAGAAAATCACTGTAAGATCCTAAATAATAAATGTAATCATCAAAATGTCATAGTGATAAGTTGAAGTTATAGGCATATGGTTATTTTCTACACTATAACTTATCATTACTCATTTCTTATAAATTTTTTAAGGATTATATTCCTTCGTCATTAGGATTTCATAGTTCCCAAAAAAAAAACAAAAAAACGTTGAATTTGTTTGTACTTTTGCAATAGCTTTTGTTGATTTGAGAATTGGCTAATGGAATTTACTTTTATAAATGGATGGTTTTTTATAGAATTAGAAGGGGACCCAAAGAGCCTAGTGGCTAACACAGCGCCGGCCGACAAAGACGTGCAATAGGGCCGTCCTCTCTCCACACTTGCATGTTACCTCACAAGTCATAGCCTTTATTTACCCCTTATCTCTCTCTCTACACACACACACACACACACACACAGTCTTTTTTAATTTCATTTCATCCAAAACAATCATCAACAGGCGTCAATCCCATTATATTCCTCATCAACTTTCACAACTTGAACTTGTAATTTTGTACGACTCTCTCCCTCTCCCTCTCCCTCTCCCTCTCCAACCCTTGCTTAATCATTTATGAAAGCTAGACACACACAGACACCAATCTTATTTAATCATTGGGTTTCGTAACTCTGTATGAAAGCAATACCAGAAGTGGGCAACTATTATGTAAATAAGGTAATCAGCTCCAACATGAAGATGTTGTTGCAAGTGGCCTTTTATTTAATTTATTTTCCCAAACATAAGTTTGCCAAACAGATTCTAGACATATTCATGCTCATCATTTCTTTGTTTACTCTTCTTCTGCTAAAGACAAGTTTATGGTAGGGACTCATTAAGCTGGTCCAACTTGTCGGCCTCAATCTCTTTCTTTACTCACCATCTACAAATAACTTGTTTTATTGTACATCTCAATATTTAAGCCACAGAGTAGAAACTTATGATTATTAGTTTTATTGATATATTACACAACACTGACAATACATGCTTAATTCTGAGGCTGTTCAAAGTTCAGCTAAATTTGATAGCTATAATTTGAATTTGGGTATTATTATTATTACTATATTAATATTTTTTATGCCGCTTTGGTAGTGTGAACAAAAAGGAAGCTAGAAATTTTCCCATCAAAGGCTGAGAGGAGCTAAATGCAATCCCTATATTCCTCAGCTGCAAGAAAGCAAAAAGTGGAAGCCAAATTTAGATCAATAATCAGTACTGGTAATGTTTAAGCACAGCCTTGTCCACTTCAGGATACTAAATTAATTACATTTTTGTTATTCCATGTACGCTTCTTCCACAAGAAGTTAGTATTTGTATGTAACATAGTATAATCATATAGAAAACCCAATAACAACTTGTCATTAAAGTTTTGATATACAATTATGCACTAATTGCTGCTGCTGATGCAGATAGTTTATAAAAAAGGAAAAAAGGGCACTCAAAAACTTCACCCTAGCTAGATTAAAGTCTAGTAGGAGCACATGATCACATCACAATCTATATATATATATATATATATATATATATATTTACATTATTTACTATAATCACTAAATTCACACCATAAGACATTAAAAAGAAAAAGGAGGTTCTCAATGGCTAGGTATTCCAATTGAAGCTGATGGCTATACTCTATTCTAAAACATGAGACCAAATGAAGAAGTATTATCTTGAGGCTGTTGAACGTGATTATTTGCAGCAACTAAATTATCAAACAAGTTAAACCAATTCTCCTCTTCCTCGTCTTCTTCCTCAGCTCCAACGCCATTCTCATGGCTCCACTGAACTTCAGGGTTCTTCTCAGTTTCTTCGTTCCTCGCAAATCTTCCTCTGATGCGTGGCCTGCTGTCTGCTAATGTCTTCCTGCAAGCGTACTGTATAAAGAATAATTTATCACTAATCAGAAATTATTTCTACCTAAAGTTTTCTCGATACGACAAGCTATATATATATATATATTATGGGTACATACATGGGTTTGGTTGACGGTAATATAACACAGTATAAAGAAGAATTATTTCCATGTTCTGATTCAGTAATAATGGAATTCTTAGTTGGGTGTTTTTTTTTTTATCGTTTAGTGAGTTGAGCAGGATGCCGTAT
This sequence comes from Acacia concinna, assembly GCA_037177275.1. Taxonomy (NCBI): domain Eukaryota; kingdom Viridiplantae; phylum Streptophyta; class Magnoliopsida; order Fabales; family Fabaceae; genus Acacia; species Acacia concinna. The sequence goes on along the minus strand of JBAGKO010165309.1, from coordinate 32,716 downwards.
ATGGTGCAAAGAATATGGGGAACAATTTCTGGTAGTCCTATTATATATTATTCATATGAAAACACATGCCATTAAGATTGATCGCTTTTCACTGTTTTCTTTAACTTTTAACTTTTTCTTACTACTCCAGATTTGGACTTGATTCATTTAATTTAATTTTCCATTCACGCTTTGTTGTCCATATTTGGTGGTTTCTGCTCCTTTTTCTGTCTTGGTTTATTTTTTCCTTAATTAAAATGGTTATAAATAATGAAAGATAATAATTAATCATGGAAAATTATAAAAATAAAAATAATAATAAAAGAAGCTAATAAATTAATTTAATTACCTTGATTTTCTTGTTGAAGTTTCTCAGATTTCTCTTGCTTCTATATCTCTCAATCCTCACCTTCTTCTCCTCTGGACTATACGGACATGCTCTGCTCATTCCTTCTATGATCATACTACTTTCGCTGGATAATGCATTATCAGTCCCATGATTTCTCTGTTGCATTCCAATTATCTCATGAGATGCTTATAAATTATAACGCATCCTATAATTTTCATAATTTATACATACGTACATGTACATACACGTATGTATTAAAAAGTACTATACACACAAGTATAGCAAAACCTGTGCATCACCATTAATCCTGAGACAATCTTTTCTTTTCTTTTTTGGCCAGCTGAAACAATCTATTTATATCATGTTTTTTAGGACCACCAACATGCAAGTTATGTTCAGTCTCTAAGAATCAGTGGACATATTATTTAACTATTGAAAATTAAACAGTATTATCCTAGCTAGGTAATTATGAGTGCTTGAAATCTAACATAAAATAGGTTTTTTTTTTTGTTTCTTTGGAACAACACAGAACTAGTTTGATACCTGATTTGAATTCCTTGTGCACATTAATTTTCACACTGTGTGTGTGTATGAAAGGAAACTTATCAATCATGAGAGGGCCCAAAAAAAAAAAGATTGTTCAAGAAAAAGTGGCGTGTGTGAGATTGTGAGCGGAAGATTAACCTGCAAATCACCAGTACTGTAAACTCTGCGAACCGGACCGTTGTTAGAGTCGAGAAACTCGGCAAACAGAGCAGAAATAGGGTGGTGGTGTTCATTCTTATGGAGCGAGTGGCTGCTCACGCTCCTCTGCATCAAGCTTGGCCGTTGAGTTGTATAGGTCGCCAGCGAACTGGGCGAGCCGTAGCTGCTACAGCCGCTGCTGCAACTATTGTTGAAACTCATCTCCGAGTTGAGCAGCGAGTCAAAGTCAGTGACAGCGAGCTGGTTGGGAATAAAGTGTTGCTGATAAGTGGGGATGTAATGCATTGAGGTAACAGAAGGGTAAGGAACTGGTGCAGAGGACGCGGCTGGCGACGGCGAGTAGTCGATGGAGTTGGTGGCGCGTGAGAGTATAGCGTTAGAGTGTGGGTACATGGCGCGTGTTGATGAGCGGTATTCTAACCGGAGATCGGAAGTAATTACAAATTACACGACGGAGGAGGGAGAAAGGGAGTGAATGAGGAAATGTCAGAGGCAACGGAGGGAGTATTTATGAGAGACGAAGAGGGAAAATGCCAAATAAAACGGGTAAAAATATTAGAAAGAAAAAAAGAAATGGTGATGGGACGGTGCGGGAGGATGACGTCAGAAATGAAGAAAAGCGAGAGGAGGCGTTGACCTCTTTAATTTCGACAAAACTCGCTGATCTGATGAGTCGATCAGGAATCCGGGACAAGAGATCCCACCACTTAGCTCTGGTGATCAAACCTATTAGGATTAAATCGGTCTTAAACGGGGTGCCCCAAGCCACCTGATCATGAACTTTTAAACTACAAAATTTTACTCTTCATGTGTAGCAATATCAACCAAATCATCGCAAATACTCTCTCTCTCTTTGTATGATATTATTTTCGATTTTAAATATAAAATTTAGTTGTTTTTTTAATTTTTTTTAAGAATTAATTATATTATTTTAAAAAAGTATTTGGTATGAGGAATTTGGCAGGAGGGGAGCGGGAATTTTTGTGATTTAAAGTTAAACAAATTTAAGAGGTGGTGTTATAGAATTTTAATGAAGAGAAAATATAATATAAAAGTGTAATACAAGTGACAATTAATTAAAATGTTTTAACCCCATTTTGTCAATTTTCTCAAATCTATCTCAAAAAAATTTCCTCTTCCCTCCCCTCCCCTCCAAATCCCTTATATCAAACAAATCTTGAAGCATTTAAATCTTTTGTTTTTCTTTAATTTATTTTATCTAATTTATAAACTAATATATAATATAGTGATACACTACATATGATATGATTAAGTAATTTATTTACCTTCTTTATTAACTTCTCTAAAAAAAAGTCAAATAGATCTTATATTTAGGACTGAGGAGTATTAGCTTTGGATATTTAGTCATATAACATCAAATTTTATTACAAGGCACCAAGCCATTTAGCTATTTTCTCTACCCTATATTTGAATAGAGAGAAAATTAGGGGGGGAAAGAAAATTAGGGGAGAAAACTTTAAAAAATAGTAAATTTTTTTTTTACCATTTATGAAAATTTTTAAACATAGCATTTATTTTAATCCCTTTCTTCTCACTTTTTTCTCCATCCAAACACACCCTTAAGTTAAAAAAACACTTTGTTTGATGGGAGGCATAACCTTTTTTGGTCAAAAGTGTAGCATGTAGGACGCCTAACCTTAATAAATGATAGACATTTTGCAAATTTCATAAGCTTATTAGTTGCAAAATTTTTAATAGCTAAAGTTTTTTTTTGGAAAAATTTAAATATTTTTAATTTATTATTCAATTTAAAATATGTAGGAAACTAAGAAATTCATTATAAATAGTCGAATATCAGAGTCTAGTCATATAACATCAAATTTTATTACAAAGCACCAAGCCATTTAGCTACTTTCTCTTAAGGTAAAAAAAACACTTTGTTTGATTGGAGGAATAACCCTTTTTGTTCAAAAGTGTAGCATGTAGGACGCATAACCTTAATAAATGATAGACATTTTGCAAATTTCATAAGCTTAGTTGCAAAATTTTTAATACCAGCTAAATTTTTTTTTGGAAATTTTTAAATATTTTTAATTTATTATTCAATTTTAAAAATGTAGGAAACTAATAAATTCATTATAAATAGTCGGGTATCAGAGTTTTGCATAGATTGCACCTAGCTTTAAAATTTTGGATATCCCCGCATTGTGACTGTACTATAGTCTTTTTATCATTCTATGCATGAAATTTCATTATATATCTAATACTCCTTCCCATCCTTAATATAAAATATATTTACCTAATTTAATTAGATTAATGAAGTTAATTAAATTAATTAATATGATATGTATTTTCTAAAACACCATAGTTAAAATCCTTAATTTCCTCATTTATTCCAATCCTTAATAATTAGTTGATGCCTTGAGGGAGAATCAGGAAAATTAAAAAAATATAAAAAAATAGGTAATATATTAAGAACTTGAGGGAATACACCATGAAGAATGAATATGAAAATGTTGCTTAATTGAAAACGATTCCAGTCGAGGTTTTTAGAATAATTTATAATGTAACTTACTCTTTCAAATTTCAATCTTTGAATTTTAGAATTTCCAACTAATATATAGGTACGTGATGATATTTTTGTCAATTGTCTGATATTAAAGTCCATAATCGAAATTTTAAAATTTTGGGATTTGAAGTTACCGATGTTTTTCTTATTTAGCCCCAAAATGTCATTTCTTTCCATGTGTTTTGTTAGTCCCGAATTATTTCTGTTGGTTCCTCCGATCCTATTAGTTCGATTATTTCATTCATCCCTTTGCGGAGATTGACATTGTGTCATTCCTTTTCTTTTTTTATTTGAAAGTATGAAGTAATTGTGTGCAATTAGTATAAAAGAACCTATTTAGAATTCACATGCACAATTTTCAATTCTAGAGCTTAAATTTTAAATCACTATATATTCACACTCCTTTTTATCGTTATCACTTACAATATCATATATCCTATCCTCTTCTATTCATTTTCTACTTATTGGGGAAAAAAATTAACGCGTGCGCCTCGTCTATTTATGATAGTATGTATGCATGTTAAATTTTTTTTCCCTTCAGTATGTATGCATGTTAATTGTATATAAATGCGCCGATATTTTGATTAATTAATAATGGTTTAATTTGCGACTTAATTGGAACACAATGTAAAGCACCCGACCTCGTCGACACAGAAGAGGACAAATATAAATTCATATATGCACATATATATATATATGATGCAGCGGAAACCAAACATGTTAGTGAATATAATCTTCTCCATATCTGGCTTTCCACTTGATCTGACTTTTGGCGTTATTTTAGTAATGGGCACAGTTTTCACAATTAAGCTGGTCTTCTCTTGTAATCATAGCCAGTAAGGAAGTTTTATTTATTGAAACTTAGCTAGATAATTTGGATATGTGTGTGTGTGTGTGTGTGTGTGTTATAAGTTCTCACTAATCGAATTAAAACAATAGACAGATAACTAATTGATTCACTCTCATTTTTAACAGTGACAACGGAGCCGACTGTAACCCAGAATCCACCAACGTGCGTGGAAGACCGCAAACTTGACCACATTGCTTGGTTGAGTAGGCTAGTGTGTTTTACTTAATATGCACTATAAAGTTATTCTTTAATGATTATAGTATCATTTATATATTAACACAGTATTTCTTTACAAATTAAGCGCACCACAATAAAGTACGCTCTGCAAAACAGGAGTCTCCTTCACTTTCTTTGGGGGTAAAATTAAAACTGCCTAATTGATATGCCACTTTTCAAATGAAATAATTGTGAAATGATACTTAAAATTATTATATTTATGGACTATTAACGGCTTGAAAAGAAGCAGAACTTAGCTAGATCAGAAGTGAAAATCATTGAATATTTATGATACTTAAAATCATTTATATTTATGGACTCTCTTTGTGTGTAGTTGGTTTATGTGAACTTCTCAAGTTATATGCATATTTATGGACTTACATTGAATTTTTTTCCATAATCTTTTACATAACAAACAAAGCTCGCTGAAGCTGATCTCACAGCCAAAGACGAGACAAAGTACGTGGCAGAATTAACGTTTTTATGTTGTTTATGGGGTCAAAGCAAAGCAAGACGATGAAAAAGTATAGAAAATGGCACTTTTTTATTTACCCAAAAAAAAGGAAGAAAAATAATTGACACTTTAATTTATTATTGATAGATTCGGCCTACTGCGTGGTCCTGATTAATAAAGTTTGCGGCAACATACACTCATACACAAGAAGGTGAGTATCAAAATCGTATCCAACATTCCAACTTTGGTGTTACTTAGACCCCACCCACCACTTACCACTCATGCACTCGCAATGCGTTGTCCTTCACATGTGTCTTTTTATGTAAGCTTTTAGATTTACAAAATTTGTCATTTATACAATTAATTATAATTAAGTTGAATAAGATTAATTATGAGTTTGTGTTATCAATAGTAACCATAGTTAGGCCGGTATTGACATACAGCATGTTAGTGATCACTGATCAGGTCGTTAGGGAAATTTTAAAATTGGACTTTGACTTCAAACGTGATTATTTGTATCATTGTTACTGTCGTACGTAATACGGAGTAATAAGTTAGTGTGTCAAGGCATTAATTAACCAGTGGGGTTAATGGATATTATTATATTGCCAAAACATGGGGAAAATGTGAGCCTAAAATAGTGATTTCTTAGCTTTTACTTCTATACCTACTTCTCTACATAGTAAATAATTAATCTTTAAGCATCATGAAAGAGATCAGATATCTATATATCAAATTTAATTTGAGAGTGTACCTCATTATTTTTGAAAAATCACATTCCACTAGGACTAAAGTTAGTGAAACTCGTTAGCTTAATTAAGCTTCGACCCACCCAAATCATGTTGGGCTGGGCATCTATGGAATAAAACATTATTAGTTTATTATATTATTTAAGTTCTCATAATGCTTTATATATAACTTTTTTTCGTTCAAGAAAAGAGCAAGCCTATCAGGCAAACAATCGGAATGCTTTATATATCACTGACGAGGCACAAGGAATAGTATTTAGGAGTTAAACATAAACAGATTAATTAATATGCTTCAACATCAGACAATGTTCAAGCTAATAGTATGATCACTCCATCGTCATAATTGTAATTATAAAGTAATTTGGTAATTAACAATACATTGCCTAGTACGCATAGCTTGAAGGAAAGATACCAAAAACAGAAAAACAAATAACAAGCTCCTCACATGAGATATATGGCAAATGAGGTATTCTTCCCATGCGTTGCACGGGCCAGTAGTTTCAACACGGATTTTTTAAAAATTAAAGACCACTTTAGTTAAGAGATGTGAATTTAGAAGCCTTTAATGTATGTGAAGAATGCTAATTTTAGTGAGGTGTTACTTTGTTTTGGTTTTTAGATTTTTGAATAGAGTTCTAATAGGTCGAGCATGATGGGGAAGAATCATTATCTTTCCTTTGTCATAGTGTGCAAAAATTGTTCCAAAGGTTTTGCTTTAGGTGTTCCCTTTGTGATGTATGGAACAATGTGTGTTGTTCTTGTCATTTCAAAATATAAATTTTGTTATTTGAGACGAATAAAATAATGTTAATTCAAAGGTTCTCCAAAATCATCCTTTATATTTGTTTATAGATAATATGCTCGTCTACGGAAGATGTTAAAATAATTAGTAGACATGATATATGAGAAAGAAAAGTTCTTTCAAATGGAAAATAGCCAAAAGTAGAGTACATTCGCTTAAGAACAATAACAAAGTTTATCAACATGAGGTTCGTAGGTTGAATGTTTTCCAATCTCTCTCACATAGACCAATTATGTGGAGCTAAATCAAAAAGTAGTATACAAGTCAATGTATGATATAGATTGGCATGAATGTGCTACATATGGAAACCTCATAAATAATATACTTGCTCATCCATTGGAATCATTACAACATTTCAAGGAGCATATGATAGGATCTTTACACAAGAAACAAATTTTGTCAAAACACATGCAATAATATCCTAGTTGCACTTTTACTGCTACAAAAAAGGGATATAACGTCATTAAAGTATGTCCGTTTTAAAAAAAACAGAAGTTAAAACAAAGGGTGGCAATATTATAATAAGTTGAATGACTTCGCTCCTATTTTTTCAAAAATTGAACATTGGGGAGGGGTGATGTGACGCCTAGGCGTATGTTCTTCAGTGAACAAACGCCTAGGGGTCTGTTCTTCAATGAACATAACCCTGGTGTCTGTTCATTGAAGAATAGACGCCCTGGGTGTCTGTTCTTCAATGCATATGTATTATATTATTATATTGATAATTTTATATTGTTCGATGCCTCTGCTTGATTTTTCTTTTCAATCGCTATATTATTCTGCGTGTTAAGAGGTGGTTAGGAGGTTTTGAAATTTATAAGGTGAAATATAAATAATATTTTTGAGTTTGATTATAGATTATTGATGATAAAAATATTAATTACAGTATACAGAAGTAATTTATTTGGTCGAATGAAATGGTTGCTTGTACAACAGAGACACTGTAGTAAGAATTTTTAAGAAAAATAATTTGTCTAGGTGTTAGTTTTTGTTGAAACGGATGCCTTTAGTGGTGTCCGTTTTTAACAAAAACGAATGGCTATGGTTTCAATTTAGGCGTCTGTTATTTGAAAAAAAAATAGACGCCTAATATTTGTCTTTTTGCGTCCATTTCGCTAGACGGATGTCTTTTCAAAAAACTTTTAACGTCTCCCACATAGGCGTTCCCTTCAAACAAACGCTGAAGGTATTTTAAAACGGACGTTAAAGCTCTTATTTATAGTAGTGTTTTGATAATCAATATTGCTAAAATAAATAAATAAATTAGCAGATAGAGTGGTTGGCTATAGCCATATTAGCAAATGATGCCATATTAGCAAATGATGCCACTTATAAGGAGTTGCATGTATAATAATAACTAAATTTAATTTAAAATAATTAGTATTAAATAAAATTTTTTAAGGCAGACAATAACTCGGAGCATGTGAAATGTGTAACTTGAGAAATGTGAAAATAATGAGGGGTTAAGAAAGTATATGTACGTTTTGTCATTATTGCCCATATTATACCCTTACATTTACTATGTTTGGATAGATGGAACAATTTAATACTGTTAATAATATTTGTTTAGTAACATTGTCAATTAAAGACAATGCCAATGGATGCCGTTAATCATAATGTTACTACAAGCTTTCTAAAAATAAAACAGATAGATAGATTGATAAATTATTGACAAACGAACAAATGAATCTGATATATAATTACTAGCCACGTAGTGGGGTTTTAAGGTGAAGTCTAACAAGTACAATTGATTGCATCCTTATGGTTGAAACTTGAAACTTCAAAGCAGACAATGTGTTGATTAATAAGAATGTATCTAAGCAGGAGAGTATATAGTTTCTAGAAGCTGGAAATATAATTCACAGATCTCATTGAAGATTTGAGATGGGGGTGGAGGGGGACCAAGGGTATGGGGAATCAGATTAGGTCCAATAGTACCCTCCAAACACTAACAGCTTGAAGAAGCAGGGTACGTATGCATAGTGTTTCGTTGAGAAAACTGAAAATAACAGTGACAGAATCCATATTCAATAAGGCACCATGCTCTCTACAGTTGGGTTCACAAGCCCCAAAAAGTAACTAACTCTCTGTGTGCGTGGATCATGCATATCAGTTGGTCAATAACTAGATTCGTCCAACCAATACGCTTTTAGCCTATTGGTCTTTTGTATGATATCTGTGGAATTTAACAATTAGTGTGGGAACCAGTCATCCATATGGACCCTGCTGATTAATTACTCCTTAATTTATCTCAACTTCAATGGATTAAGGTACTTAATTATTTTTGGTTTCTCTCTGTTCATCAAACGAAAAAGTAGTCATCACTTCACTTTAGGCTTGATTTCGCCATAGAGTAAAGAAAAGGGAAAAAAAAAAAAGAATGGTGTGCACATAAGAGAAAAGCGCGTCGTGATTCTGAAGTGACATCGCTGTATAATTTATTTATTTCTATTGAACACTCCTCTATCATTACTCTCGCCAAAAATGATCCTCTAATAAACTTTATTTTTATGCTTCTTTAAGTAAGTAATAACCCTGTTAATATATAATGCCATTGTAATTTATCTTGTGTGTCCGCTCAAAAAACTCAATCTCCCAGATATTTCACAAGAACAAAACCAAATTTATAAAACGATTACAATAAATTGAATATAAAAGCATGTATATAATAAAAATTCAATTTATAACTAGTTAGGCGTTGAAAATGGTAGGTACTAATGGTGGGGAATGTAATAATAGTGAAGGAAAAAGAGGCAAGTGAATGAAGCAGGAGTTATAGTGGTGTGGGAGCGTGTTAGGGGAATAATGATGATTGGAGGCTAAAACCCTAGCTAGGCCACAATAATGGGTTATATAGATTGGCTCACAGGGGAGTGGGGAACCCAGGACAAAAGATAAAAGTGTGGGGCTTTCGCTTACATGTAAAGTTGAAGACTTTGCAGATAAACACAACACAACCATAAATTGCTTACATGACCCAACACAGTTTTCTCCACTTCCATCACTCTTCCTTTGACCCTTGTTCCTTCTGTTGCTGTATTTTCAGTCTCTTCATATACTCCTCAGTGACCACCACACACACACACAAACACAAAAAGAGTACCTTCACTATAATTTCTCAGCTTTATTGCTTTGTAAGTGTTTAAACTCAAACCAGTCTCTTGCTTTCTGATTTAGCTTCATTCCAAACCACAGAAACCAACTGAGAACGCGAGAGAATAATTGTGTTGTTGCGTTTATAATTGTCCCTCGCACGCTTGGATCGATGTAAAGAGAATGGACACGTTTTGCGAAACTGATGGGTTCTCTATATTAATTGGCGTACGTGCTTGGTTCCACCCACATGCCTCATTAACATGTAATTACATAGATAGCCACTTCTCACTATAATGTATAAAGCAGCTTACCTCAATAATTTCTTTTCCAGCAGCTAATTATATGACTGGGGAGAAGTAGAGTCAGGAGCAGGGATCACAGAAAGTTGTGGATCATGAGACATTAATTAAAGCGAAGTGGTTTTGGAGGAAAAATGTCATTTTATATGTGGCTATCTCTCTTTTCTCACTTGTCATATATTGGCAATTGGAACAGGATGTTATATATAATCTTTGGAGCATGTAAATCTTTTCGTCGGTTATTACTAATTAGTCTTCATACGGCTTGTCACTTTAAGATTTGCCAAGCGATGAATAGTATTCCTCACATTGATTTAATGTTTGCCCACCTTTCGAAATATCACTACCCTTACGTCCCGTCAAAATGCACCCCCTTTAATTAATTGACGTTTGCCACGTCAATAGTCCGCAGTTTTGGTTGAAATTAAATATTCAAGCATTAAGTCCTGAGATTTATCATTTTTCCCATTAGTTTGAGTTTCGGGTTTACAAAAAATTGGAGTTTACCATAAGGCGCTTTTAAATGGAAGGGAGATCAACTGATGCAAAAATATAAAAGGCTTTCACTTGAAAAGTATTTTGAAATAGCTATATGACTTCAAAAGAAAGTGTGGGCATTTTTTTTTTATTCACATTCTTCACCCACAAAGGAACTCATAGACCTATTATACCCAAATGGGTCTCACTCAATTTTTTTCTAAAGTCAAGATTGAGTTGTTTAGTGTCAGTTCAGCTAAAAATTTCTCCCAAAAATGTGAACATTTCATTAATAATACAAATTTAAAAAAGAGTCTAAATGAGGTACCCCGTGTCCAAAGTGCACAAATTGGTGGAAAGTTGAAAAATAATTATGGTGAACTAAGATATATGAGAGGAGTGCACAAACAAGAGGCATTAATGGGTTCTTTTCCTAAGTGCATGTATATTCATTTGTACATAGAAAGGAAATAACACTTTCTTAAATAATAATGAATACTAAATGATGGGATTGAAGATAACATAGGAGAATACAGGTCAAGTCAGTAGTCTACTTCTATTTCTACATACGAGCTAGAGAGACAGCTATGGTTCAATTTAGTTGATACGACAGCGTTTGTGGAATGTTGAGTCAAAAAGAGAATTGGCTGACATGTAACCACACTGGCACGCTAGTTTTGCGGTAACGGTTCGCTGCATATAAAATGTATACTTATTGGGTGCTGTCACTGTAATTAATGCTGCCGTTTTTTTTTTTGTGTAACAAGTGCCGTTGGCCTAATCATTGATCCATGTTATGTTTCATCAGCAAACATGTTTCAGGTTCTTTGTTCTTCTTCTTCAGTACTCTCAAGTCTAGTTTTCAATCATTCTCTTGTAAGTTTTTCTTTCGTTGTGGCTGTGCGAAGGAGCAAAGATTCCTTCACGCCAATGGATTTTTATCATGGAGTGAAAGTTCACGACCTTTTCCAACAAAGTTCAATGAGAAGCAATATTGTGGCATAATAATCATTGAGTTGTTTAAAGTTAAGTTTGAAGCAGAATGATCTTCTGATATGAGCATCACCGTAGGATGCAATACTTCTCCAATCATTAATATAAGATATATTTATCTAATTTAATTAAATTAAAGAAGTTAGTGGTGTTACTTAATATAGTATAATATATATATTTTTAACACATAATAATCTTTTTTAATTTCACCACTCTCTCCTCCTTAATTATTATTAAAAGGGTATTAATAAATATAAATTAGGATTGAGATCAACTTTCTAATTATATTAATGAAAGGGGGAATATTATTCGTGGGGTCATGGTTGTTCTCTGAGTCAAGTCAATATAGGTGTAGGTACCAGCTACTGGTGATTAGAATGTTTTGTTGTGTAATTAAGAAAATCTATACTAGAAAATAAAAGGAAAGGATGGCACAATTGGATATCGAGAAACAATTTAAAGTGTTAGAATAAAGTCACTACTTTAATTTCGAGATTTTACGAACATGTGGCATTTATTTATATTTCCAATTCTCGTGTTTGTTCTCGTCAATACCAAATGATATTGATTCTAAATTAAGTTGTTAGTATCATAGAACTTTAAGAAGCATACTTTAGGCACATTTTATTATTGGAGACAGCTCGTATACCTGGGGCATGTTTACCAATATGGTTTTTCAAGAGATGTTACACCACTTTTAGTGTGACACGCGTTGATACTTTTATGCTCAACTATTGGAACCTCATTTTCGAATGCTCATACGTATCATACATAGGTTCTACTCAGCTCGTTAATTAACATGTTAGTTGATGAGATTTATGATAACACTTGGGGATGTATAAGAGCTCATCCACCCGAGGAATGGGGTCAGGTTTTCAAGTTCAAACTTGTTTTTAGTTATAAGGGCAACTAACAAGCTTGGTTATAAACAAATCAAACGCATGACGGCCTCCTATTTATATGGAAGCATTTATGTCACTAGATTATAAGGTCTTTAATACCTTAATTCAAACTTCTATGCATTGTATGGAGTTCCCAGTTACTAGCCAAATATAGTTTTTTTTTTTTTATACATCCTAAGTGAAAGTTGTTTGGAAGTCTGGACATAATGAGAATCTGAGCTACTTTAATTTTCCCAAAGCCTTTTGGACTTGTGCCTTCGAAGTAACAACTAATAAGAAAGTAAAACAGAAAGAAGAATAATTTATACTTCAAAGGAGGGAAAGTACTTCATTAAGAAATAAAAAAAAAGAAAGAAAAATGATATGCTTTCCTTTTTCGGGTATAAGAAAAATGACATACTAAACCGATTCAATCCAAAGAGGCAAAGACAGATCCATTTCACCTAGCCGTTACTACAGAGTCTAGAAGGTTGGTAAAGGAGTAACTCACTAACTCTTATGTTGCTTTAAGAAGCAGAAAAAGCAATCATTCTAAAATTAGTAAATTACGTATCACTTTTACTGTATAACTATGAAGTGAGATTGCAATTAAAGCAGCCAAAGCATATAAAGAGCATCCAGCCTTGGCCAACTCTTCACAGAACAAAACAAAACCTGCTTTCTAGTTAAATAAATATCTTGGGAGCTTAAAACGATGGCGCAGATATTTCGACAATACACGTACGATGACTCTTTCCTAAAGGTGTTCGTGGACAGCAAGCTAGCCACCGAGTACCAGATCGTTCTCATATTCGCCCGAGACTATGACGGGTCGGGTCAGCCCACCAACGGAATTTACAACATTTCCTGGGACCAAACCAAAGTCACTCCTTCTTCTATCCTTCAGTTCAGAGAACGCCTTCCCCGTAACGTTGCCCTCAAAGTCTTCGTCTCCATCGGGGATCGCGACGTTAACCGGCGCTTCCGCCCTCTCGACACTCGGTCATGGATCTCCAATGCCACCGAATCCCTCACCAGCATCATCCGAGAACAGCTCTACGCCCTAACCCTAAATCAAATCGAATTTGGGCTTGACATCTTCTATGAACACATCGATGACAGCGTCCAGCCAAATGGATTCGCTCAGTGCATGGGCCAGCTTATCACGAACCTCAAGGCGGCGAGAGTCATAACCGCGGCTTCCATTTCACCGTCGGCCAATCTCAACGAGGACTATTACTCTTTGTTGAATCAGAGGTTCTCCAGCATTATAAATTGGGTGGATTATCAGTTCCAGAATGAGATAACTTCTGTGGACAGTCCTGCGCTCTTGGAGGAACGATTCGGTGCGGTTTCAAAGGTTTACCCCAAGAAAAAGCTTTTAGCTGGGTATAGTGCTGAGAACGATGATTGGACTAATCTCTCGCCCATTGTCTTCTTCGTGTTTGGTTCCAAGCTCCTCAGTAGTAAGAAAATTGCGGGTTTCTCCATTCTCTACCATGACTTTGTGAATAAAGACTCGCCTTCTTGATTGTGCGCGTGCAGGTGGGTACGTTGATATGTTTTGTATGCATATATGTGTGTGTAGCTGAAGAAGAACGAACATGTTACGTAACTGATGTGTCCTTAACTTTGTCACCTCGGCACATACTATGACTTATATGTGCTGTTAAATAAAACCCGTTCAGTGTTAGGTTTACTATGGTGATATGTAATTAAGAACAAAAATATGGCCTCTTGTCGTGTTATATATATATATATATGCGCGCGCGCGCAATGAATATTTATTAAAAACGCATTGGTCCATTTGCTCATCATTCTTGTCACTATTTAATTATACTACCTCCGGTAATAATTATAAAGTCCGTTGACTTTTTGAAGAATTTTAAAAAAATATAAAAAGTTAATTATATTACTTAATTATATAATATACTGTGTTTTATTATATTATATATTAGTTCATAAGTCAAACAATATAATTTGAAGAAAAATAACAAATTTTAATATCTTAAAATATCTTAAAGTAATGTAATTAACTTTCTTAGAATTTTTTTACTATTCTCTAAAAGAGTCAACGAGCTTTATATTTAGGACTGGAGGAAGTATCATTGTTTGGATTCATTAAAACAATGTGAAGCTAAAGTTTTTTAAAAATTGTATATCTATGTTATAAAATGTGTTAGGCAAGTACTTGAAAAAAAAGGGTATTCAAGTAGAGCCTACCATTAACTCTTTCATTATTTAATGCCTTGCTGAGTTGTTATAGTATCTTTTATAGTGCTTTTTATACCAAACTTTCTAAGTTTTGGCAAGTCCGTATATAATCAAATAAACCAGCTCTGTTTGCGAGCACGCGTGCATAGACATACAAATACATTGAAATTATTGTGTAATTAATATATGCAATGAGGCTCATGATGACCAATGTTTTTCCCCCGATACACAAGGCTTGAGAAAATATAATTAGGAATTACAACCTAGCGATCAAAACTAAAAGAGACTCTGGCAGGCAAAAAAAAAAAAACACAGCTAAAAGAGACAAGAAAGTAACTAGCAAAAGGGTTACTTAATATCTTTCAACTACTTCCTTAATCTTTAATATAAATTATATTTAGTTAATTAAATTAACTTGATTAAAAAAATTAATTGAGTTAGTTAATATAATATGTTAAAGGAGCACTAATAAAAATAAATTAGTTAGAGATTTATATACTACTATATTAAGTGCCGGAGGAGTACATACATGCCATTACAACGAGAGTTGCAATTTTCACCTATGTGGCTAAGTTCATTTCCTCCGTGCAAGATCTTCTGAGTTCAAGTTCACTGTTCATACAATACATTCTATCAGACTATATGGGCAGCTAATAGCTATGCGATACCTCATCATTTGCGTACAAGTCTCTCTTAATTAATTCTATCAGCTAATTAATGAACTCACAGAGACACGTCCATCCACACCAGCACACTAAACCCAAAAAAAAAACTCTCGTACGTCCACATGTTAAATTTAAAAATTCCTTCTCCAGGACTATGTTTCGAGTTTCAACTGAAGGGCAGGCTGCAACATGTGAGAGAGAGAGGAGTTCATTTTTCTGTTCAGCTGGGTCATTGACGCATAGTTAAAGTAATTGGGACACAAGCCCATAAAATATGCACTGCAGCCCAATTACTAAGAACCATAAGTATTATTTTTGGGCCAACTATGAACCCATTAAACATCCGTATATATACAGGAAGGAGAGGAACCTAGGGGAATAAATATAATTAATATTAATTAAATATAATAAATAACGTATCCTTAGTCTTCTCTAATTTGTTATGATTCTAGCATGATTATCTTTGATTTAATTTGACTCTAATACTCACCCTCGAGTTGGAGCATATATGTTAATCATACCTAACTTGTTACAGAGATAATCAACTTGTGTTCTACTTAGGGCCTTATTTAGTAGATCTCCTAATTGATCATTTGGTCGCACATGTCCTATACAAAGGAAATTTGCTTTGATCTGATCACAAATAAAGTGACAATCAATTTCAATATGTTTCGTTTGTTCATGGAACACGAAATTTGATGCTATATGTAGCATAGCTTTATTGTCACACCATAACTTTACAGGTAGTGTTGTGACAACACCAATTTCCTTCAACAACTAAAATACCTATATGATTTCATGCACTGATTGAGACATGGCTCTATATTATGCTTCTAAACTTAGACATCATTTCTTGCTTCTTGCTTCTCCAAGATATTAAATTACCACCTACAAATACACAATATCCTGCAGTAGATCTCCTCGTGGCTTTTGAGCTCGCGTGATCCGCATTATAGAAACATTCAATCTTGGTATGTCCATGAGTACTATAGAGTATACTACGACCTAGTGCCCCTTTTAAATAGTGCAAAACATGCTTTAAAGTTTCCCATTTTGCAATTGTTGGATCTGCCAATGAATTGACTGAGTACACTACCTATAAACGTAATATTAGAACGAGTAATTGTTAGATAATTCAACTTCCCGATGAGCCTCTGATATCGTTCATGATTAGCAAATGGCTTAAGTTTCTCTGGATCAAGCATTTTCTTCAAATCATCAGGGATTTCATCAAACAGACTCTCCTTAAGATCCAAAAATAGATTAGAGATTATAGGAACACTATTTGGTGCTGCTCCAAGTTTCCCAATCTCACTCAAAATATCAAGTACATATTTTCGCTAATTTAAGATAATTCCTTTCTTACCTTTCACAACCTCAATTCCAAGAAAATACTTCAATGATCCAAGGTCTTTTGTCTGAAAGTGGGAATTTAGGAAGACCTTCAATTTCACAATATCAGAAGTATTTCCGCTAGTGATAACAATGTCATCCACATATACAACTAGAAGAACCAAAAAATAGCATCTGTCTGCTGATCAAAAAGAGAATGATCACACTTGCTTTGATGCAAGCTAAATGTTTTAACCACTATACAAAATCGATCAAACCAAGCCATAGGACTTTGATTCAAGCCATACAATGATTTTTGAAGATAACACACCTTCCCAGACTCCCTTGAGTAACAAAGCCAGGTGGTTACTCCATATATACCTCTTCAAGCAGATTACCATTAAGAAAGGCATTTTTAACATCCAGCTGATGGAGATCCCAGCCAAATGTAGCATATAAAGAGACAAAGATGCGAAAGAAGTTAACTTGGCCACAAGAGAGAATGTTTCTAACTAGTCAAGACCGTACGTCTGGGCATACCCCTTAGCAACAAGTTGAGCGTTCAAATATTATATAGAGCCACCAGCTTTAGTCTTAATGGTGAAAACCCATTTACAACCAATAGCCTTTTTTCTAGAAGGAAGATCAACAAGAGACCAAGTACCAGATCGTTCAGGAGTCATCATTTCTTCTTCCATAGTAGCATGCCATCTTGGGTGATTTAAGGCTTGGTGTAAAGAGGTAAGAAGAGAAACAGACTTAAGGGAGGCAACAAAGGAATAGGAAGAGGGTGACATGTGATTATAGGAAACAAAATCAGAGATGAGATAGGTGCATGAAGTATACCATTATGGGGGTGGTGAGAACGGGTTCCTCTTTGGAAGGCAATAGGCAAGTCAGTAAGAGGTGCAGATTGATCAGGCATTGGTAAGGTATCTGGGGAAGGAAGAAGTGGAACTTGAATAGGATCTTCCAATCGAAGCAATCACTGGAGAAGTAAGAACACTAGCAACATCAGAACTTTCTAGCGTAGCTGGAACCGGAACATATACTTGAACTGGTGTGACAGGGACACGATATAATAATACATCCTTAAACTCATGAATAGGGTTAGAAAAGACAATGGATTTAGAAGGAGAAGAGCAAAGGAAGAAAACTCATGAAAGGTAACATGAGTAGACACAAGATAACACTGAAGGCTAGGAGAATAACACTGATAACCTTTTTGGTGTGACAGGGACACGATAGAATAAAACATCCTCAAACTCATGAATATGGTGGTCAGAAAAGACAATGGATTCAGAAGGAAAAGAGAAAAAGAAGAAAACTCATGAAGGGTAACATCAGTAGACACAAGATAACACTAAAGGCTAGGAGAATAACACCGATAACCTTTTTGGACTCTTGAACCTAGAAAGACACATTTTAATGACTTTGGATCAAGCTTACCAATACTAGGACACACGTCCTAGAGAAAACATATACAACCAAGGATTTTGGGATCAATAGGAAATAACTTGGCAGAAGGAAAAAGGGTAGTATATGGAGGATCATTATTTAGTACACGTGATGGCATTTGATTGATCAAAAAATAGGCAATAGAGACAACATCAACCTAAAAAATTTAGGGACTTTAGAATGAAACATGAGGGCACGAGCATTTTCTAACAAATGATGGTTCTTCCTTTCGGCAACTACCATTTTGAGCTGGTGCATCAACACATGAAGATTGATGGAGCATGCCAAGAGTATGCATATAGTCGATGAATGGAGTAGAGAAATATTCTTTGGCATTATCACTACACAGTCACGCCAAATTGGGTTTTATTTTACTACACAAATTACGGAAATGATCAAACTATTCAGAACATTGTTTCATTAAGTAAAGCCATATTGTCCTAGAATAATCATGAACAAATGTGCTATAGTGACGAAAACCAGACTTGGATGCAATTAAATAAGGACTCCAAACATCAGAATGAACTAACTCAAAAGGAGACACAACTAGTTTATTGACTCGAGGTACCAGATGCACACGATGGTGTTTGGCAAACTGACAAGACTCACATTCTAAATTGGACACAGATGAAAATTGAGGATACAATTGTTTTAAAACAAAAAGAGACATATGACCTAAATGACAATGAACTTTAAATGGGGAAAGACCCCCAAAACAAGCTACAGAATATGTCACCTTATCATCAAGAAAATAGTGACCACCAGATTCATAATCTCTACCAAGGATAATCTTCGTCAAAAGATCCTGAATCAAATAATAATCAGGGTAAAATGAGACAAAACAATTTAGCAGTCGACAAAGTTTACCAAGGGATAAGATATTGAATGTAAGGTCAGGAACATAAATTACCGGGGATAATGAAATATCAGGAGTGGGTGTAACAGTGCCTGAGCTGACAACATGAATAGGAGATCTATTGGCGACAAAAATGGAGGAAGGATTAGCATATGATGTATAGGAAGAAAATAAATGACGATTACCTGTTATATGATCAATGGCACCTGAATCTATGACCTACTTTGAGGAAGAAGAGGCTAGACATGAAGGTTGGTTACCTTTGAAGAAGATGTAGTAGCCATACTAGAGTCAGCAGAAGCAGAAGTAGAATCAGGAGTCTGTGTGGCATGAGCATAACCACCACGACACTAATCACGTTGCTGCTTAGTCTATAATTTCTGACAATCACACTTTATATGACCCACTTCATGATAATAATTGTAGGTATAACTACTATAATTCGTGGTGGAAGAACCTCTTCCCTGTTTGGACCCACTATTCTTCGTATCAAAACGATATCAACTAGCAAAGACACTTGCATCAGAAGTCACTAGAGAAGGTTTCAAACTATCAGCACGAATAACATGAGCAAATGCATCATCAAGGGATGGAAGGTCTTGACTAGACAGAATCTGAGATCGGATCGTGTCCTAGGAAGGATCAAGAGCCTCAAGGAAACTGATAATGGTTTGGTGTTCTAAATTCTGAACTGTGGTATGAAGATTAGCATTAAGTGGCATAAACACCTTTATTTCCTCATACACCTTTTTGAAATCTAGAACAAAATCCTTTAAAGGACACCCCTGTTGTTGAGCTTGATAAAAGCCCTTACATACTTCATGCATTCGAGTGATATTTCCTTTGCCAGAAAACACGATCTCCAGGTAATTCATAATTTCTTTGACCGTTTGACAATGACTGACAAAGGTTAAAATGTGAGGCTCAATTGAATTTTGAGTTTGAAACAAAATTCGAGCATCAGCCGGTTTCTAAGCCAACTTTCTTGATCACTAAATAGAGGATCATCAGATAAATGAGCATCTTTTTCAATACCTATTAAATAAAGGCGTACAATAATATGCCAATCATAGTAATTGGTCTAATTTAACTTTGATTCATCAATCTTAGCAGAGATGGGAAGCAAATCAAACTTAGATTCATCCATTAGATGCAATATCAAAATAACCAAAGAGAACAGACAACAGACGAGTTACTGTAAAAGCCCGTGAACAACAAAGAAATCCAAAAAGAAGCATAAATGCACCAAACTAAAGCAAGCAAAAGTGACAAAGACCACCAAAGATCACTAATAATAGTGGAAAGTCCAGAGAATGCGCAAACGGATGTTACAAAGGCGTAAAAGTATCAAAACAAGCCGAAAATTGAACTCAAATTGAAAACCCAAACATAAAACAACCAAATTAGGTCATGAAACAAGGGAAATGTAACGGATGTCAAGACAAATACAACAGCATTGAGATTACCATAAAGCTCCAACTGTGGAGGTCACATGCTCTGGTCAAAAGGGCATGTGAAAAGTCAATGCCGGTGTACAATAAATTTTTGGAGGCGCGTGGCACCGCGTGGAAGGTCAGAATGGCTCTCAGTTAATGGCGTTATACTCATCTCGGCGTGCTAAATCCAACAAGATGCCGAATGTTGCAATCGGAGCTTGGATGAGAGAGATATGGATAAAACAATGAGAAGAGTCTACACCAACAACGAACAAGAATGAACGGATGTAACTAGATAGAAGATCAACACAAATAGGAACCCTAGAAATCATTTCTCTCTAATACTATGAAGACTTTATAATTGAGCAAAGAGTGAATGTAAAACGTATTTCTCATTAATACAGAAGAGAATATCTATCCTTCTATATACAGAAAGAAGGGGGACCTAGGGGAATAAATACAATTAATATTAATTAAATATAATAAATAACGTATTCTTGATCTTCTCTGATTTTGTTACGATTCTAGCATGATTTTCTCTGATTTGATTTGACTCTAACACAAATAAAGGGTAAAAGATGGAATTTAGTATTACTTGGTCGAACGGCAATTTTTCAACTAAAAGATAATTGCTCTGCAACCGAAAGCCTGAGTGCATGCAACGCATTGACGTGTCTATCTGTTGTTTTTAAATAAAATTACAATAAAAGGATCTCAGTTATCAGCTTTTCCACTTTCAACATATTCTCATTTCAACACACCAACCCAACCAAAAAAAAGCCTCTCTCATCATTTCAATACACGTCCAATTAATGGCCCCCGACATTTCATTAACGAAACAAAAACATTTGTGCTTTGATGTAATATAAATACATAATACTCCCTTTTATCTCAATTATAAGGCTCAACTGACTTTTTTAAAAAATACTAAAAAAGTTAATTACATTACTTTAATATATTAAAATTTATTTTTTCGGGAACTATATTGTTTGACTTATGAACTAATATATAATATAATAAAACACAACATATTATATGATTAAGTAATGTAATTAACTTTCTTAGAATTCTAAAAAAAAAGGTAATTAGGCCTTATAATTATAACGGGAGGGAGTAGTTAAATTGGCTATATAGTGAGCCAAGTTAGAATGGTGATTCCAACAAATGAATCTATCTTGTGCTCCCCCCATATACACTATAGAACATATATACATTGTAGAACGGCTATAAGAAGAAAACTAACCAGCATGATGAAATTGTCCCAGCTATTTGTTGGTCCTTGGTTAGACACGAAAATAAGGGTGTGATTTGTTACTGATGATTGTGAAGTGTCAGTTACGTCACCCACCCACGGATGTTTTGTGTTATGTATGAATATTAAATTGTGTCTTTATTGAATCCCTTATTCTAACTAAATTAATTTGTTAAGATCTAAGCATATATACATCAAGAGACGCCTAGTTTGGTTTTGTAACTATGTAACCACAAGGGCTCATTATAGGAATTATATATATTTTAAAAAAAGTATAGCTTTTTTTAATCATCTATTAATGTTAGGCCATACTAATTATTAAAAACTAAACTATAAATCTATGAATCATATATACAGCTTCCCTCCTTATCATCATCCATTTATATATATCCATACACACACATATATTTATATATATATATTCACATATATTTATATATATTAACATCAAGAATGTAGCAGTTCATACATTATAGTTGGGACTTGGGAGTGTAGATCTCACACTGGCTCATTTGAAAGCAAATTCAAACCAATAGAGAGAGAGAGAAAGTTGTTTATTTTAATTTTTGAATATGACTTTAATACCAAGCCATATGAATTGTTTTGAATAACTTGTTTATATTCCATGTACATGGTAAGGTATACATACAATAATTCAAAAAAAACACTCTAAACGTCTTTTTCTTCTTCTTCATCCTCAAATCTGACTTTGATACCATGTTAAACAAATAGAGAAATCTTTTAAATTTTACTCTGATACCATGTTAGATGAATAAGGAGAGAAAAAGAGAAAAATATTATGAATGAAGGATCATATTGAAGCATAAAAGAAATACTTTGAAATTCGAATATCAATAGTATGATTACCAATTTGATTTTCTAGATAACACATTGGTTGATTTATCATTATGCAATGGATTATAATTTGTTTCTGCCGAGCTGTCGAAAATATAATAACTTAAAGAGCTCGCCAATATAGTTGTGAAGAAGAGACCGTAATTAAGGGTAGGAGGTTACCATAAGAGTAACCATGATCCTCACAATACGAGAAGGTTCATTTCAATCGTAGTGAATACATTATTTGTGCCTTCAACTTCTCCATGTAATGCCAAGTGAAGCCAAGAAAGAATAGGAACATGAGGTAAAACAAATTTGGACAGTCGATAGTGGCATACATCTTTAGAGGAAAAACCAGGGTCGATGTCTGAATCAAGCTACCAAAATTCAAATGAATATACTTATATTAGATTTGGGTGCAATGTGCCCAAAAGAATAAAAAAATAAAAAAATTAATTTATTCTTAAAAAAATAACTTTTGTCATGTTAGATTAATAAAGAGATTTGAATATGGCTCTGATACCATTTTAAATTAATAGGGAGAGAAAGAGAGAAGAATAGTCTAAATGAAGGAGCTCAAAAGAAATACTTTGAAATTCGAATATCAATCGCATGATTATTAGCTTAATTTTCCAGATCACACATTGGTTGATTCATTATGATGCAACAGATTTGAGTTTGTTTCTATCAAGCTATTGAAAACATAATAACCCAAAGAGTTCCCCAATATAGTTGTGAAGAAGAGACCATAATTAAGGGTAAAAGGTCACCATAAGAGGAACCGCGATCCTCACATAGTACGAGAAAGTTGGTTTCAATGTACCAAATACATTATTTGTCCCTTGAACTTCTTTGTGTAATGCCAAGCGAAGCCAATAAAGAATAGGGAACAAATTTAAATAGTCGACAATGGCATACATCTTCAGAGAAAAAATTAGGGAGGGTTGATGTCCGAAACAAGCTATTGAAATTCGAATGAATATACCTACATTTGGGAGCGACTCACAAGAGAAGATGAGCCCAAAATAAAAAAATATAAACATAATTTATTCTTAAAAAAATAACCTTTGTCATGTTAGATGAATATTCTTAATGAAGGAGGAGAAAAGAAATACTTTGAAATGTGAATGTCAATCTCATGATTACCGGCTTAATTTCAATATTACACATTGGTTGATTCATTATGATGAAACATATTTGAGTTTGTTTTTGTCGAGCTATTGAAAACATAAGAGTTGTGAAGAACATATTGTAATTAGGGCAGGAGGTCACCATAAGAGGAAGCGTGATCCTCACACAGTACGAGAAAGTTGATTTCAATCATACCGAATATATCATTTGTGCCTTCAACTTCTCCATGTAATGCTAGGTGAAGCGAAGAAAGAATACGGACATGAGGTAAAACAAATTTGGATAGTCAACAGTGGCATACATCTTTAGAGGAAAAACCACGGAGGGTTGATGTTTGAAACAAGAGACCAAAATTCGAATGAATATGCCTAGATTTGGGCATGATTCGCGAGAGAAGATGTGCCAAAAGAATAATAAATAAAATAAATAAAAATAATTTATTCTAAAAAATAACTTTTACCATGTTAGATGAATAGAGTGACCATTTAAATCTGACTCTGATACCATGTTAGATTAATAGAAAGAGAAAGAGAGAAGAATATTCTGAATGAACTATCATATTAAAGCACAAAAGAAATACTTTGCAATTCAAATATCAATGGTATGATTATTGATTTGATTTTCCATATCACACATTAGTTTATTCATCATGATGCAACGAATATGAGTGTGTTTCTGCTGAGTTGTCAAAAACATAATAACATAAAGAGCTCTCCAGTATAGCTGTGAATAAGAGACCGTAATTAAGGTAAGAGATCACCATAAGCGGCACTGCGATCGTACGTAGGGGAAAGTTCGTTTCAATAATACGAAATACATTATTTCTGCCTTGAACTTCTCCGTGTAATACCAAGTTAAGCTAAGAGAGAATATAAATGTTAGGTAAAACAAATTTGGATAGTCGACGGTGGTAGACATCTTTGGAGGAAAAATCAGAGAGGGTCGATGTTCGAAACAAGCTACTAAAAAACAAGCTAGTGAAATTCAAATGATACTATTATAATTCTAAATATAAGACCCATTTGAATTTTTTTAAAAAAATAATAAAAAACTAAATAAATTAGTTAATTGTACCATATGTTGTATATTGTTGTGCTATAGTCTATATATCCTAATTTGGACAAAAATGATACAAAAAATCATTTTAAATTTTTTTTTTTTTTTTATGAAAGTGGTGGGATGTCACCCATTCATTAAACTATCATCGTTTGGGATTAATTCCCATACAGTCTTTTGTGCACAGCACTCGTACAAAATCCGGGCAACAATCGTAATAAGAAGTTTTCGAAATTCCTTCTTTTGCTACTACGTCCGCGGCAACATTCTTTTCTCTTGGAACATGCCTGAATTCGAGTTCCCAATTCCTCTTCCTCATGTCAGCAATTTGAACAAGGGTAATGCTGGATGTTGTCAGAGTAACATTCTTGCAAATCTCATCAAGTGAAAGACTCGAAGTCAACATTTTTACCTGTTGTATTTAGTTAATTTGTATAAAAAAAATAATTTAGTCAATTGTTTTGGGCCAAATTCTTCCGTATGAAGGTCAAGTTGTCTTGTAATCGAACAATCACACACACACACACACATTTAACTGATCATTCAGATGTCTTTTTAGAGATCTAACAAGTGCATGCGTTCAATCAATAAATATATATGGTATGTTTTTTTTTTTTTTTCCCCAAGAATACACACACACACTATATTAGCTAAAGAAGTTATTGCAAGGTAACCGTTATTTTAATTATTTCTGTGTGTTATTGTTTTTCTTTTTTTTGTACACATGTATTTTTTTTTTGAAAAAAGCTGAATATTTCCTGCCCAATTGGGCATGGGACTGGCTCTAATTTTTTTTTTCTATAAGGTATCTCCCAACTCGGTAGGCCAAAGATTAATCATCTACTCATTGTAGGTTCTTCTATGGAAATAATAGCTGGCTAGGAAACTGACTCTAGTTATTTTGAATTAACAAAGAGAGGACATATAATATTAATTAATACAAAAATTTAATTATGGGAAAGTTAGCGAGAAGGGTAAGGGAGGAAAATATTTATTATAAAGGACCTAAAAAATTATAATTATTTAGAAGGACCCAAAATTAAAAATAATTTGTTGATTACTAAATTACCCTTAATCAACCCTAAAAACTAATGGAAAATTAAAAAATTTAAAAAGAGTCATCTTCCGTATGTAAATTGCTATTGTGATCTCCCTGCAAATCTTATCTCCACCATATGGCTTGCTTTTATAGATAATTTAAACTTTTTCAAATTCAAATCACCAGTCAAACGCACAAGTCTAAATAATTTGCAATATTGATAGTTATTAAACATAGCTAGTTTATTGTTACTTTCATTAAACATAGATGATTTTTATATTATAACTTAATTTTTTAATATTCACTAATGGAGTTTAAAAACTTATAGATATAATATATATATATATATAACTTGGTCATATGTGCTGATGATCCTGAAAAAAATATTTTGGATGATAATTTTTATTATTGTAAACTATAACACATCAAAGGCAGAAAATCTAATTCTATAGTGAAATATTTATAAATATATTATTAGGGTCTATAGACACATGTAATAACGAGTTAAAATAAATGTTTGAGATAGATTCATATATGGAGAAATGGAAAACGCTAATTATATTTAACTGTAAAATATTTGAGATGGGATGGAATAGGATAGGGAGTTAGTTAATGATAATTTAGTAATCAACAAATTACTTTTTTTAATTTTTGGTCCTTCTAAATAATTATAATTTTTTAAGTCCCTTGTGATAATTAAATATTTTCTTTCATTGGTCCTTATCCCTAATTTTCCCAAAATTTATTTCAAATGAAAGTTATTTATCTATAGTAGTTATAGATGAGCTATGCAACCAATAACAATTTATTTATGAATGGTATGGATGCATACATAATAAAATTATGAACATATATGCATGTTCGCCATAATAAAAAGAGGGAGAAGAAGAAGAAAACAGGTCCTTAATATAAAACTTAAATATTTTCTCAGTCTCATTTTCCTGTCAAATTTTGGAATTTATTTATCAAACTCGTATATTTATAATAAGTGATTTAGGACTTATAGGTCATCAATCCTCTTCTTCGGGATATATATGTAATTCTCCTCGAAAATAGTGTTAGAGTCAAAGCCCTTGGTAAATCTCCAACTATCTTAGTTCTCTCTTTCTATATTTTGTAATTGATGGTGCTAGCGAATGATGGATCGTTATGGGTGTTAATACTTTAATCTTAATTATAAGAATTCGTTAATTTTTTTTAGAGAATTTTAAAAAAGTTAATTACATTATTTTTAAGATATTAAAATTTATCGATTTTCTTCAAATTATGTTGTTTGACTTAAGAACTAATATACAATATAATAAAATACAATATATATATATATATGATTAAGTAATGTAATTAATTTTTTTAAAATTTTTCTCTAATTCTCTAAAAAGGTTAACGGGCCCTAATAATTAAAATAGGAGGAAGTATTAATTTTGTGTGTGTGTCTCTCTCTCAATCTTGGCCCCTCGCCCTCATTCTCTTAATCAATCTATAATCTTAAATATAAAATTGAGTTAACTTTGTTTAGAAAGATGAAAGAGGCTAACTAAATATTATTTTAAAATATTTGTATTTATATTTTTATATTAAACTAAAATTTTTAACTTATAAACTTATATATAATTAAATAATGTGTGATATTTTCTTTGGCTGATTAACTTATTTAACTTCTTTAATTATTTTTTTTAAAAAAATTATTTGGGTCTTATATTAAAGATTATTTGAGGTAGTACATCACAGCTCGACCATGATTTGCATGGTTTTATAGTAAAACGATTGAAAAAAGGGCAAACTAAATACAGTTTCCTTTTCATATTATTGTTTATGTAGGATTATAAATAAGGAAAATGACACTTAAATACCATTTGAATTTTCAAAACATAAAGAGGTCTGTTAACATTTCAAAAAGATACCAAGGTACCATAGACCAAATTAGGTTTTTTTTTTTATTTTTTTGAAGTGAAAAGTGGTATGGAAAGTAGCAAATTCCATTACTCTGATGGGTAATCTCATTACTCTTGTAGCGAAAAATCCACCTCTCTCCTATGTTTTCCAGATTTTGTGATGTGAAAAGTGATCCACAAAATAGGGAATTCCATTACTCTTATGGGTAATCTCATTACTCAACTTGCGAATCCACAAATTAGCATGTTCTCTCTCCTCTGTCACTATGCGTCAGTGTCAATGTCAGCGTCAGCGTCAGCGTCAGTGTCAGTGTCAGATGAATAGTGTTGTCACGTGGGGAGAGAAAAACAGAGATCAGAAAATTGTAGCGAAAACCATTACTCTAATGGGTAATCCCATTACTCTTATAGCGAAAATCATGTTATTGTTCACATCCGAATTTTGAAAACCCAGATTCATCCCTTGGGTTTTTGAAATTCTAACAGACCTTTTGGAGTTTTGAAAATTCAAGTGGTATTTAAATAGGATTTTCCCTAATATTTATCCCAAATGTAAGATATATTTTCATATTTGTCTATCTTTTTCTATTTTAGCCTAGTCTATTGATACTCATTCAACAATAATCAAAGAGAAATGAAAAGCGGGAATAAAGAAAAATAAATAGGGTGTTTTATAAAATACATATTACATTAGCTAACTTTTTTAATATAATCAAAATAAAATCAAGATAGGAAAATATGCCTTTTATTAAGTACCACAGAAGTATCACGTATTACTGACCTGCGTTTCAAGCTCATAAAATGAATTACAGAGCACCCAATCTGCTTTCTCAAGATCAGAGAACTGATTCACAACCATTTTTGTGAAAGCTGGGTAAGGTCCCGAAGCATGCAAGAACGATGGCAAGTCAGAAGCAGTGAGTGTTGGCAACGCAGGAAGTGAAACCTCAGATTTATCATCAGTCAAAGGAATCTTCAAGTTTCCGTTATAAGCATGGTAATATATACTATTCACTGCAGAAGATTGAGTGAAAAAAGCAGCTCCCATAATCCCTAACTTCTTGGTTATTTCAAGAGCCCAAGGCAAGAACGAATCATACACAACCCAATCAACTAAATTCCCAGAACTTGTGAGCTTCTGAATGAGTTCTTCGAAAGTCTTTGGCCCTAAGTCCCAGAATCTATCTAAGTACTCTTGGTCGCTTCCTGCTTCGTCGTACCCTCCATTATCATAACCATCAGAGTAGCTCTCAAGAGCCATGGAGGTTAATAGATCTATTTTTAGGGTTTTGCAGAGGAAACGAGTGGCTACTAGGGTGACTCTCACACCCTTATGATCCAAACGCTTTGAAAACTGAAGCATAGGGTTTATGTGACCTTGAAGTGGATAAAGAAGAACCAAGCAATGAGGTTTTCTCTCTTGTTTTTCTTCCATTCAAACTCTTCTTGCTTGCAATTGATGGAGACTATCAATACTTTTATGTTTATCACTGTCTGGTTCAATATGGTTTATTTATAAGGTGTTGGTGAAAATTTAGCAAGTAAATATTTTCATATGGGTCGTCCAGCACAGTTAATTATTTTAAAGTGTAAAAATAGATATTGTGAATTTTTTTTGAGAGCAATAATAATAGTTTCACTTAACTACCGTTATTGTTTTTGAAATGTGGGTCTCACTCCCTATTATTTAATACATTTTTAAAAGGTTAAGGCACAAATTTAACAACAAATTATGTTTTTCTTTTGCACCCAACACAATTATTTTTTGTAAGAGCATTTACAAGGAAATATGGGCATTTTGATAAGAATATTTATATTAGCGCCCTTACTTTATTATTTCATAAGAGTATTTACAAGACAAGTATGTGCATTTACATTATAACAAAAAGGATTTAAAATAATCTATGAAGTTAAAAAAATTTGAGCATTTACATATTTATCTTGTAAATACCCATATTTATCTTTTCATTGATAAATCTTAAGTTTATTTTAATCAAAAGGGTGCAATAAAAAAATTACAAGACAAATATGTGAAAGACAACAATTATTTAAATCCATGAATTCAAATCTCTTTATTTGTTTTGTAAATACCTATATTTGCCTTTTAAATCCCTGAATATCTATAGATATTTACAAAAAAACAAATAAAGGGATTTAAAATAATTCAAGGATTTGAATAATTTTGGCCGTTCACATATTGGTCTTGTAACAATTTTTTTATTGCACCCTTTTGGTTAAAATTAAATTAAATTTTGTCAATGGAAAGACAAATATGTAAATGCCCAAAATTTTTTAGCTTTTTAAATTCTTTTAAATCCTTTTAGTTATAACTTAAATGCACATATTTACCTTGTAAATGCTCCTATGAAAAGAATAAAGTAAGTCGTTAATATAAATGCTCTTATCTAAATGCTCATGTTTATCTTGTAAATGCTCTTATAAAAAATAATTGTGTTAGGTGCCTCCAGAAAAATAGTTTATTGTTAAATTTACACATTAACATTCTAAAAATATATTAAAATAATAGTGAGTGAGACTCACATTTTTAAAAAAAGTAACAACAGTTAAATGCGGTGTTGCTATTATTGCTTCCAAAAAAATTCATAATGTCTATTTTTATACCCAAAATAGTTAATTGTGCTTGACACCTATAGAGAAATAGTTACTTGCTAAATTTCGACTTTAATCCTTATTTATAATAATTATAATTTATATCTATCTTTTTTTTTTTTGCTTCACACAATTTTTGTGGTTGCCAGAAATTAAATCGGACTGTTATAAAAAAAATAGCATTGGATTCTTGCTCAATAAGAAGCAGAGATAGGCCTCAAGATTTATCAATCAAGCATAGAAAAGGACCCTCTCCATATAGTCCATTATTGGTTATATTTGTAGTGGAGAATTTATTATTTATTTATTTAGTTGATCATGACTCCTTGTTGCAGTATACTCTATTCTTAAAAGTTACCACATTTTAGAGATTTTTTATTAACCCGTGATAAACGAGGCAGATTTGGAAAGAAAAAACAATTCCAATCCAAAAAAAAAAAAAGGCTCATCGATATGTGTTTTTTGCAAGTACCTACTAGTTCATAAAGGCCTTTTTACATTGCTTATAAAAGGTCCTTGGAGACAAAGTCCCATGGTGGTTAATGATCTTGTCAGGTGTGGTAGAGGCATGTTATACTCTCTATCTTCACCCGTAAAGTTGTGGACCCGATTAGATGTCCTGTCATTAGATCGTGGGTGATCCCACCCCTCTTTCTAAAAATTTCATTACAAAAAAAGAAATGAAGAAGGTCCTTTGACACTTATTATGCAATTAGTTGATAAGATCATATTTTATAATTAAATAGGTATAGATGTTGAAATATATTTGATTAAATTTATTGATATTATACCTATTTAATTATATTTTATAGATTATTTCCATCCTTTAATTGATTATAAGATATAAAGAAATCTAAACATAAAATTTACTTATATCTTTTTTTTTTATTGTGCAGGAGATATTAGTGGATAAGAGAGATAAGAAACATCAAATGAAAAAAAATAGAAAAAATATATATAAAAGTAGTAGGTCCCACGCAATTAAAGAAAGTCAAAAAAGAAAAGTAGGCAACAAAAGGAGATTATGTTCGGTGGATCAATATGCAATCAAGAAAAGGATAAAACAAGAACTGATTTGGTGCAGATGATATATAAAAGATTTTGAACCCGTTTGGTTCAACCCCATTACATGCCTGCAATGGTAATCATGATTATATTACCATAATAAGAGTGTTTGGTTGCTTTTTAGCATGATAATAGAGTTTATCATGGTAATGTTGATTACCAAAAAAATGGTAATCTTCATTCATACCTCTCCCCCTATGAATCCTCATTACCATCACATTGCATGGTTCCAAAAGTCTAATTTATCCTTTAACTTCATTTATCTTTGTTTTTTTTTTTTGTTTCATGTTACTTGTCATACCCCATCACAACAACCACTACTGTCACCACCTCCTTTTCTACCTCGCCACCATCTCCGCCACCACTTCCTCCTTCTCCGCCGCCATCATCGTTGTCGTCGCTTCATCCTCCTCCTTTATCACCATATCCGCTACCACCTCCTCTGCTACCGCCACCCCTACCGTTGTCACCCCAACCTTCTCCTCTTTCACCGCCACCTCCTCCTCCTCCGCCACCGCCGCCACCGCCGTGGTCGACCCCACCTCCCCTTCCTTCAACGTCGCCGCTGCCACCTCCTCCCCACCGTGGTTGGCTGCACCTCCTCCTCTTTCACCGTTGCTAACACCTCCTCCTCCACCACCGTCGCCACCCCCTCCTCCTCCACCACTGCTACTGCAGCCGCTACCCTCACTGTGGGTGGCCCCACCTCCTCCTCCACAATTGTTGCCACCTCCTCCTCCTCCACCACCGCCGCGACCACCCCCACCGTTGTCAACCCCACGTCCTCCTCCTCCACCGTCATTATCACCGCCACCTCCTCCTCCTCCTCCTTTGCCGCTGCCCCCACCTTTTCCACCATCACCGCCACTGCCACCTCCTCCTCCTCCTCTTTTGCCACCGCCGCCCCCACTGTGGTCGACCATACCTCCTCCTCTATCATCACCACTACCTCTCCCTCCTTCACTGTCGCCGCCGCCACCTCCTCCCCATCGTGATTGGTTGCACCTCCTCCTCCACCGTCACTGTCACCTCCTCCTCATCCTTCACCACTGCCGCTACCCTCACTGTGGGTGGCCCCACCTCCTCCTCCACCACCGTTGCCGCCAACCCACCGTTGTCGACCCCACCTCCCCCTCCACTGTCATCGTCACTGTCACCTCCTCCTCTTCCTCCTTTGTCGTCGCCGCCCCCACTGTGGTCGACCCCACCTCCTTTTCCTCCATTGTCGCCGCCACCTCCTCCTCCTCCTCCTTTGCCACTGTCGCCCCTATCGTGGTCGACCCAACCTCCTCCTCCTCTATCGCCACTGCCACCTCTCCTTCCATCGTCGCCGCATCCACCTCCTCCCCACCGTGGTTGGCTTCACCTCCTCCTCCTCCACCATCACCGCCACCCCCATCTTTGGCAACCCCACCTCTTTCTCCTCCTCCAGCGCCATTGCTGCCACCCCCACCGTTGTCGGTTCCACTTCCTCTATTGCTGCCACCACATGC
>JBAGKO010165215.1:0-19636 GCA_037177275.1 Acacia concinna | reverse complement strand
AGGAGGCAAAACCAGCGAACAACTCTGTCTTCCTCTCTTGCGATGATGAACAGTGATTCCAATGGATATTACCGCTGAGCTCCAGCCTTGCCCAAGAGAAATCCGTGAACAGTTCTCCTCCTTCCTAATGAATATCGCAGCTCTCCTTTTCAAATCAATATTGCGGCTTCAGTCCAGCGTTTTTCTTCTCTCCAATGTGATGATAGTGAACAGTGCCGAAAATGGATATTGCCGCCTGCCCCTCATGCACGGTAGCTCTCCTCGATGAACAGTGCGCAATCAATCCTGTCTCAATGAATATTCCTATATTGCCGCAGCAGCCTTTCTTTTTTTTCCCTCCACCGTGACTTTCTCCATTAGGTTTTCTTTCCCTTTTTCTATTCAAAACGGTGCGCATTAAAATCTGCAGCAAATATATATATATAAAACCTCCACACATGATGTCCTAAGCAAAGAAAAAAAAAACAAATGAAACAAGTTGAAATAAAAACAAAACAAACAATCTTTTTTTTTTATATATTTTAAAATTATAAACTACTACTATCATTTTTCCTTAAATAAAAATTTCTATTTTAATTTCAATCTAAGATATTTACAATCAAAATCCCACAAATGATGCACTACTTTGATTTGATCTTATAAAATATAATCTCATAGAAATATTTTCAAATTGCATAGATAACTCTCCAAATATACTCAAAATATACATTAAATGTACAAAATATGGAGAGTTATCATAGAACAACCAAGAATATGCTCTAACAGCTAATGAACTTGTAAATGCACGTATATGGAGTTGTTAATAGACATTCGTGGAGTTGTCAATGCATGCCTATGGAGTTGTCAATGGACATATCAGTTATAATTGTCAATGAACACACATGAACTTGAAAATGGATATGTTAGATATAGTTGTCAATGACCACACATAGATTTGTCAATAAGCACATATGGACTTGTCATTGATGTCACATTGACTTGTCAATGCATATATTAATAATAGCCAAGTGCCAAAAAAATACATAACCTTAATTAACTTGGATTATTAAGTCAAAATAGAATATCTACGAAAATTGCTCATTGATTTGTCAATAGACGCCCATAGGCTAGTTCTCCATTGACAAGTCAATGGAAGCCCTTGAACTTGTCAATGGAAGCCCATGGATTTGTCAGTGCAATACCATGTAGTCACTTATGACATGTACATATTGCAGCAATTACATGAAGCTATGAATATTCCTTGATATTAATAATACCCAGATAACAACAAAAGTTAGCATAATCTTTGTTTGCCAATAATTACATTTGAATACAATTCAAATTATCATCATTCAAAAAGTTACAAAACAACTCAATTCAACAGTCACATCTACTCCTATTTTCCCCATTCCTCCTCCTCCTTCTTTGATTTGTATAACTTTTTTTCCTTTCTCCATATTCTTCACCTTCCACACACAAATAGGAGCATTTGTCATCCCTACAAACTGTCCATTTATGTAACATACAACTTACACAAGGAATTACACAAAAACCAAACAATCAACTTAACAGTTTAATCATCATCGTTCTTGTTACTAAACCACTCATCTCCATCTTTCTTCCAAGACAATAGTGTGGATACATCTCCAAGCAATATTTGCATACCATTACTACTTGATGTGTTGTTACTCAATTAATATTTTTTGAGATATGATCAATTCACATGCATTAAAATATAATATATATAATCTTATTCGATTGATTCTGTACTTGAT
Organism: Acacia concinna; assembly: GCA_037177275.1. Classification (NCBI taxonomy): domain Eukaryota; kingdom Viridiplantae; phylum Streptophyta; class Magnoliopsida; order Fabales; family Fabaceae; genus Acacia; species Acacia concinna. The sequence goes on along the minus strand of JBAGKO010165215.1, from coordinate 17,882 downwards.
GATGCTATTATGTGATTCATAGAATTAATACTATTAGTCACTTGTATATATATAAACATCATAAATGTTATATATCCTACGCTCTATAGTGATATATTAGTTTATTTGTTGTCATATTTACAAAATTGAGAATATGTCAACAAGAGATATGAGAGAGACTAGATTAAATTACGAAATTAAAATAGATAAAGTCAAAGGAGCAATGAAATCAAGAGGAAGATATGGCACAAAAAAGGTGGGAGAGGATTCAGTATAATATAATATAATAGAGGTTTTATTGGGTGACCAAAGATGAGAGTGTAATGGATCATTATTCCTGTAGTGGTCAGCAGCGACACAATCTCCTTCCAACTACCTCCAAAACATTCAGTAAGTAGAAAAATGTAAACAACATGAACTCCTAAGTTTTGAAAAGATATCTATACTTAGAAACACATTCAATAATTAAAAAACCACTGAACAAATCTTTTAGTCAAACTGTTCTATTAAAAAACCACTTAACAATTATTAATCAAAATCTTATCTATTCATTCAGTACGCGTGCCTTATGGATAAGACAAAATGTGCCTTATGCTTTGGCCTTAAGGAATAATGAAAAATGTGTGGTATGCTCTATATATTCCCTTAATCTCAAAAATCACTCAAAGCAACGAGCTTCTGTTAGTAATATATTCTATAGTTTAAAAGCGTGTGTGTGTGTCCTCTTTGCTCTATATGTTGTATTTTTTTTTGCTATATTTTGCTCGCATTTCTCTTTTCCTATATGACTTGACTTTATTGGTCAAATTAATGGGTTCATTGCTCCTTCAATTTCTTTTTCTAAGTAGTTCATTACATGTTTAGGAGCAACAGTTACACAAAACCAACTTAGTTGCCTTATCTATGACTTATTTATGTAGACTTCAAATTAAATAACAAACATTATGCTTATCTTTGTCTTCTATTTGAACAAAACTTTGAATTTTAGTTACATAACTATAAAAGTCAATGATGATGTGATGAAAGAAAAAAGAGTGGTAGTAGCAAGTGATAGCTGATAGTGTGTAACATCACTTTCTGGTAGCACTATAGATATATATAGATGTAGAGATGAGTAGTGAGAATTTTATACTATTCCTAGGACTCTCCTGGATTTCAGAAGCATTGAGCTAGAAAGAGAGTGTGTCATACCTTCCTTTTATAGCATTTAACTTACCATATTAGAGTTATTGAAATCACTAATTATGACTTCAAGTTGGGAAAATAAGGGGAAAATTTTTCTTCATCTCGGGTTACTATTCACCCGACCCTTAATTTTGACAAACTTTGGAAAATCATAACTAATTCTAGAAAAATTGGAATGACGTGATTCCAAGCTCATATGAAAGCTCTTTCATTCCTCTTTAAGGGAAGAATAATATCATGCATTGATATCATAGCATTGCACGTGCACAACTCCTCAAAGATGCACTAGTCATATGGTTAATTTGGCACTATTCATTTGGTCATTTTTCAATCTTCCATGATTTTTGGCCTAACTTTGGGAATGCATAACTTTTGCTATAAAACTCAAAATGGCATGATCTACCACTCCATTTGCAGTTAAAAATACCCTCTATTATCATGCAAAGGCTCGTGAAAAAATACAGCCATTTATTTAAAACATAGCCATCCCAATTTTAAATCAAAATAGCTAAAAATATAGTGCCAATCTAACCATAATCACATGCTATGCTATCTTTCCCTTTTTCCTCACAATTATCATGTCCCTCAGATAGCATATCGGCTAAGGCAAAGGCATTCCCTCATCAGTACTTTATCATCAATAGCATACATACATAGTCCAATACATCCAGTATCCAATACATACAATGTTTACAGTCATCCAGGAACAAAATAGGGAAGCTAAATAAACTTGCTTTTTTATCTCTTCTCCTTGCTTCCCGATGTACCTTCACCTGTATTGTTGAGGGTAAGGTTTATAGAGAAACCTCAGTAGTAGAACACTAACCAATAATAATATAATGCAATGCAAGTCATGCAATATGCAATGCTCGTAACTTACTCATCCAGTGCCCTCTCTCTCGGCACTCACCGTGTATAGGGAGCATGCATATGACTCTATCTCTATCCCATAGCCAAGGTATACAAACAGAGAGTCATACATTTCATACATGCTTGCTCAACCACAACACAGTAAAACAAGCAAAAGCATAGAGTAGATAAGCAAAGCATTAATAAGTCAAGGTTAAAAGTTCTAGCTACCAGTTACTTAGAACGATATAGGTGTCTTTTCTCTGCTTCTTGGAATACTAGATGACTCCTCTACAATGTCTAGACATAACACAACATTAAGGCATCAATATATGCTACTGTCACTAGCCCATAACCCCTTCCCTTTTAAACTTAGGTTCCGAACTATCATTATCCTTTAACTTATCTCAGAGGCTTATCCTACATAATTTATGCCTATGAATCCATTAATGATATTCATTTAATCAAAATCACACTCCCCCTAACTTACCCTCTTTGGCTGAACACTAACCCCCTTTAGGGGCCCTTGTTGATTTCATCAGTTCGGTGTTCCACACATATTCTTTCAACATTTTTTAGGTAAAACACTGCTCTGAACACATTGGAGACATCAAACCAATGAAAATCAAACCACATCTTACCCTAGGGGTCATGGCCGAAATCCCTAACTCATTCCCAAGGGAAGAACTCAACCTAAATCAAGCTTATACATCAACATCTAGCCTTTTCTAGCCCTCATAAACCTCACACAACTCCAAACTCTCCCTCCCCTTGCTAGATTGAATCCATGGGCAGCATTTCCCCCTTGGAAATGCCTCAAGAACCATGGAAAAGAGGAGGAGAATGAAAGGAGATATATGCTAGAATATACCTTGATAGAAAGATCAGTTGCTGTAGCTTGATTCGCCTTGAAATTCTAAGCAAGAGGGTTGAGTTTTCAAACGGCCAAAACCTCCCCAAGGACTCCTCTTTGTGCACCAAAATGGAGGGGGGTGACCTCTATTTATTGAACTTTGTAATGGCACTTTTGTAATTTTGGGCAACTTTAAAAAAATAATATTTTATTCCACCTCCTTTCCTCCTTGCGCCACCTCACCCTTTTCTAGGTCCTTCTTGGCTTATTCTTCAAGCCAAAGTTGGCGCATGGTCCTCTTGGACTTGTGGGGTCCACCTAACTCAGTATCTTGCGACAAATTCTCCTGTACTGCCTTATTTAATTCGAAAATTTCAGAAATTCCATTTCTCATAAAACAATTTCCAAAATTTACCCAAAAATCTATAAATATCCCAGGAGGCTACCATAAAAAGTTCAGAATTGTTTGATGTCTAGAACTCTCAAAATTAATTTTTCTTTGAAGAAGTCTCTTATACCGACGATAAACTAATATTCAACAATTTCCAATAATTCCTCTGAAACTTTTTCTCACCCTTCAAATAACTTTATCATTCCTCTAAAATATTATACTAATTTTTTTCAAATCCCAATCCAGAACAACAATGCCTCTAAATATCTTATATAATTAATTTTTGGCCAAAAATCCGATCCGGCCAAAAATTAATAAAATATTCATAAAATCACCAAAAATTCATATAGCCTCTAAAAATTATTTTGATTGCTTCATGATGTTTTGGATGCTCTAAAATAATTTTTGAAATTTTATAGAAATTTTCGGGGCTTTCGGACCTGACCAAAATTCAACCTCTAACTTTGCTGAATTCTTACTTTTTGCACATAGGTCATTCCCCACATTTCACTTCAAAAGTCAGGAGATCTTTCTCTCCTCTCTTGATTATGGCCCTTTATTCATTCCAAATACCTCATCTAGACTTCAAAAAATATCAGGGTACGACCCTTAGTCTACCCAAAAATCTATGCCTTAAAATTTTTTGGAATGTTACACATTGAGCGCCTTAATGTATTTTTTGTTGCCTCCAATACCGTAAAGTATTTTTTTGAAGTGCATATTTTTAGATGCATTCAAAACCATGTTATGAAAAATACTTTACGGTATTACTGCACTTAAAAAATTACTTTAAGATGGTGGACATAGTACAAAATATGTTAGGATGCTGGGTGCCTCTGAAAATATATTTCAGTTTGCTGACTGTTGGGTGCACCTTAACCCTTTTTTATACACCTTTTGTTGGATCTCAGTAGTTAATGTTTTTATTTTTTCAATAGTTCTTCATATATATTTTATCTGCTTTAAATGTAAGAAATAAATATTATTTTTTAAAATAAAAGTATTAGAAAAAACTGATTTAAAAATGTTTATACTTTTCTTCCATGTTTAATTTATAGTCGACGTGCTTTTCTCAAATAATTAAATGGGCAAAGGGGTAAAATTGCCCTTGAACTATTGCTTCAGGGGCAATTTTGCCCTGGAAGTTTCACGTGGGGCAATTTTGCCCCTACCGTTAGTTGATTGTTAGTTTGACCAAATGTGTTGAGCTGGCCGTCCACAGATCATCTACTGTATTTTTGCTAAAGTGAAAATTTGTACCGAAACTTTTAAAAAAGATAAATTAGATGAAAATAGAATTATAAAACAAATTTTTAGCTTTAAAAAAATAAACTGGATAACATGTAGACTGCCAGTTCAACATATTTGGTCAACTAAAGGCCAAAATTAATACATTTAAGACTCTTAGGTCAAATTTTCACTTCAGCAAAAATACAGTGGATGATCTGTAGACTGCCAGCTCAACATATTTGCTCAACTTACGGTCAACTAACAGCAGGGGCAAAATTACCTCACTTTGCAAACTTTCAAGACAAAATTGCCCCTTCACCCTAACTAAATACTCTGATTTTGTTTTATTAGTACCCTTAGCTACTTCACAAAGGCTAACCCTATTAATGGAACATAATTGTATGAGCTAAAAGTGTTAATAAAGCAAAATTAATTATTTCATAGGTTAAGGTGTAAAAATACTCACAAATTCTTTTTAAAAGTGCAGCTACTATTATAAATTTTTTTAAGTGAAAAAATAATCGTAAACTCATCAAATAAAGGGAGAATTAAAAAAGTGGGAAATTCTTAAAAGACAATTCAGTACAATGAAATCAAAAAATCTCATATCAATTATTCTGTACTTAATATTTTGTTAAATTACGTAAATGCCCCTGAATCAAATATCAAATAATATCTAAATATTGTTCGGTCAAGCCACCCTCTTTTTTACGGCTCCTATTCGGCTATAGACTCTAATCATTGTTCACTTATGCCGATAGATTGCCTCACAGCTGCCAAGAGAGCATTAGGCTCCTACGAAATAGGCAGCTCGTCATTGGAACACTTTATCAATTACATAGACCCTGGGACCCACAAAGCATTGGAAAGCAAAAAATGCAAAAGTACATGAACAGTTGCTATACCAAAAATTCTGTTTATAATATTATTTACTTGCATCTACAATATTAATATTAAGGGTTAAATGTCAAATTTGTCCCAAAAGTATTGCCTAAGGAGCGATTTTTCCCCGGAAGTATGATTTGGGGCAATTTTGCCCCTACCGTCAATTGACCGTTAGTTGACCAAATATGTTGAGCTGGCAGTCCACAGGTCATCCAGTTTAGTTTTGTTAAGATGAATATTTGTACCAGAACTTTTAAATCTAACTTTTAAAAAAGAAGAACTGGAAGACAAATGGGTTTTTGAGATAAATTTTCACCTTAACAAAAATAAACTGAATGGCATGCAGACTGCTAATTCAACATATTTGACCAACTAACAGTCAAAATTAATTGATTTAAAACTTTTAGGACAAATCTTCACCTTAGCAAAAATATATTGGATGACTTATGGACTGCCAGTTCAACATATTTGGTCAACTAACAGTCGACTGATGGTCAACTAACAGTAAGGGCAAAATTGCCCCATTTTACAAACTTCCGAGGCAAAATCTCTCCTCAGGAAATACTTCTGGGGCAAATTTGACCCTTAACCCTAATATTAAATAAAATTTGAATTTGACTTGAATCAGTAACTGTACCGAATGCGTTGGGAAGCAAAATATGAGGAAATACTTAGATGATAAATATCAAATATAATTTTACTTTTAATTTGAAATATACCAAATGCGTTTGCAAGCTTCCTCTTCATAATATTCTTTACATGAAGAAATACTTAAAGTGATTTACGTAATTTCACAAAAAATCAAGTACATAATGACTTATATGAAATTTCTTGATTTCGTTGTATTGAACTGTCTTTTAAGCATTTACTTTGTCTTTTTTTAGAATTCTCCCTAAAATAAAACGAGGCAAAAGTCAAAATAGCTTAACCCCTACTTGGTACGAAAGAAAATGGGAGAGGGAAAATGATTTCTCTTATTTAGTTGGATAGGAAACTTGAAGGGAAGGAAAAACAAGAGGGAAAATAGAGGTGGGTTCCATGCCCCTTCCCCCCAAGGGAAATACAAAAAAAATCTCTCCACATATGGAGAGATTTGGAGCCAGATCACCTATTCCCGCTGGTGCCCCTTTTATCGCAAGAAAAAGAAGACGCCACAAGAACGAAGAAGAAGCCACGTGCCAACCTCCGTCTGTGTTGCTGCCAACTGTTGCCCCTTTTCGCCAAAAATGAAGAAGACACCGCGGGAAACGAAGAAGACGCTACGAAGCTCAGCACTTCCTTCTCAATCGTCATCAGCTCCAAGTATCATCAAAGTCTTATCCTCCTTATTGTTCAAGCTTGCGATTGCTACTTGGGAAAATATGGTTCTAATGCTTGTAAATCTTGTTTTCACACCCTTTCTTATGACCTAAAATTTGGTTCATTTATGTGTTCCCTTTTTTGGTTTGATTCTATTTGAATGAGATGGGAATACTCATCTTTTTACTTCTTCAGAATACATATATATTTATGTAAATATTCCCTTCTCCGTCGGAAGGTTCGAATAGAGTGGGTCACTTCACTTGGTCTATTCTTGAACTCTATTACATGAGTTCTTATATGCAATAGCTCCTCTTCTATTATATCTATCTCTGTGTACTAAGAGATTCTTGCCGGAGGAGGAGATGCCAGTCATGCACTGCACTGAACGACAATCTAGCCAATCATTCTTACATGCAATCCTAGTCATCCATTATAACTGCTAGAGAAAAAAATCTGAACGATAATCTTTTCTCTTTATGTAAGTATTCAAGTAGTTACATTAGATTTGCATTTTTACATGCTTTTCATTTTTACACAGAACACTAACATTGTGCACACAAACCTTATGCTTCCGATTTGCACATAGACCTTCAACACACATAACACTGACAGAGTATTTTCTTGACCTTTTGTGGTTTGAATTTGCTTCTAATTTGCATATTTACATGCTTATGTTTTCCCATTCTAGAATGTTACAATGTGTTTGGTTTTCCATTCTTATAATTGTGTTATGATTTGCCTTTACAATTGGAAATTCACATATGTTTTGTTAATTGGTTTGGTTTCTTCATTTTTGGAATGTTGCTCTATGGTTCTAGTGGTCTCTGATGATGAATTATTGAATTTCATGGCTGGAAATTAGTAAACAAATTTGCTAACAACAATATGTCCAAAGTCATGTTATTACTTTGTTAAACTTATTGGGTGCCCGTGGGTGTTTTACTTGTTCAGTAGCTAGTTTTTGGTTTCTTGATTAACTTTATTGCTTTCATTGTTGCTTCTTAAAAGAAAGCTTTGAAAACTAGATCATCTTGAGCAATAACTTTATTCATACCATGGTCTACTTATGTTGTGAATGAATTTCTTTATGGTTATTCATTGCAACATGGGGTGTGTGATCTTGAGGGATAAATGCTAGATTTTAAATCTAAATTCAAAGAGTTCACCAATTTTAAAGTTGCAACTCAAACTCCTAACTCCAACTCCAACTTTACCCATAACTCCAACTTGTACTCCAGTAATGTGCTACAAGATTGGGAATACTGTAAATGAAAGTGCACTGTACAATTTGTTTGTTATCTTGTGCACTCAAATTATTTGTTGGAGAAGGCATTAACACTAGTTCCTAGGCCTTTAAGTTATACTAATGTTGGAAGATAGAGTATAAGGAGAATGTTCAAGAAGCAATTACAAGAAACTAGAAAATGTCGTGATGTCATTCGTATGGGGCCACAAGCACTTACAGAGTTATCTACTAAACTTTGAAACACTGGCAGAGTTAAAGATTCTAGAAATGTTACAGTTGAGGAGCAAGTGGCAAAATTTATTCATACATTAGCACATAATGTGAGAAGTAGAACTATAACTTTTTAGTTTAATCAGTCTAAGAAAACTATAAGTCGTCATTTCCATAATGTATTAGAAGTTATTGTCTCTTTAGAGGTCAAATTTATGGCTCAAAAGTTCCTCCAGAAATCCTTCACAATGAAAGATTTTACCCATATTTTAAGGTATGTTTTTATATTTGCCTATGCTTTTTAAAAAATTTTGGGGTATATATTTTGATAAACTAAAATTTGTAATAGGATTGCATTTGGGCAATAGATCGAACTCATATTCGGGCAAAAGTACCTAAAAAAGAGTTGCTCGATTTCAAGGATGTAAAGTTTATCCGACTCAGAATGCTTTTTGATGCATGCTCATTTGACATGAAATTCAAGTATGTGTTGCTTGGTTGGGAGGGAACTGCCTTGGATTCAAAAATCCCTAAGAATGAATTGTTAAGGGAAGATAAAATCTTAATTCCCCAAGGTTAGTAAGAAAAGGAACTAGTTGTTTATGTATATTTTTTGTCACTTGTTATTGCACCTTATGAACTACTCTATAATTTGTTAGTAAATTTTATCTCAGGGATGCTGGCTTCTCGCTCAAGAGTGATGTTATAACACCTTACAGAGGAGTCTGTTATCACTTGAAGGAATATTCAATAAAGGGACCACAAAATGAAAAAGATATTTCAATCATCGACATGCTTCATTGAGAAATGTTATTGAAACAATGTTTGGCGTTTTGAAAAAAAAGATTTCCCATAATTGCTAGCGACACTGAGTGATTAAAAACTTTCTTATCATTAGCCTAAGGGTCCACAATCAAAATTTAACTAAGGATTGTGTAGGCAAACCTAGGATTGTTCTCTCTTCAAGGAGCCATTATTTTGAATCCCTAAGTTAAACTAAATACTAAAAACATAGTTAAAAATGAGATTTTGAAATTGGTTTTTCTTTAAATTAAAATATGCTAATATTTTTGGTATTTTGTAAAAATAATAAAGAAAGAGATATTTTTGGATTAAAAGGGTAATAAAATAAAAAGAGTTCTGATAGCAAAGTTAGTGGCTTTCTTAACTTCTTAAAATTAATTAGGAATTTAAAAATTGCATCAAGTCTAATAAAAAAAAACCCCAAGTAATCGCATTGGATCCAATTTATCTAATTGATGACTACTCCTACGATCGCATTCATAGTCACCCTTAAATAAATTGTTAAACGCCACTTGATGTGTGTAAAAAATTATTTTAATGCATTCGCTTCCTCTTGTTGAGAGCACAATCGCGACACTCAACTTAGGATTAATTTATCACACAATATAGATATCACATAAAATGCATAAATTATTAATCATAAAGGAAATAAATCAATATAAAATCCAAGTGCAGAGAAAGTCAATCGCAAAGAAGTGAAAAAATAAATTTGTTTTAGATTACAATAAGTTGTATGAGTTGCTCAGTGCAAATAGAGCGATGGGAAAATACTCCAAAAGTGGCAAGGAAAGGGTTGCACATTGGAATTCTATTGCTACTGCAACCAATGTTCAAATTAAATGCAATTTCCAAAATGAGTCACCAAACTCATAAGTTAACTTGGAGAGTTGCCCAACAAATAGGACATTAATGGAAACTACATCTGCTAGAGGACAAAAGTGTAAGGCTTCAATGCTTGATTCAATAGAAGAAAGGAATAAACAAATGAGTGAAGGAATAAAGGAACTAGTTGAGATCATGCGAGAAGGCAATATAATTACTAATAGACATGCTGAAGTTGTTGAGAAGCATTTTCAACTAGCTAAAAGGCTGTTGTTGCTGAGAGGCAAGTTGTAGTTGCTAAGAAGCATGCAAAAATTGCGGAAAAACAAGTTGAAGTTTTTGAGAAACAAGCTCAAATTGTTGAAAAGGGTCTTTCAATACTTGAAAGGAGTAGGCCACGCCATTATAAGCAATTCTTGAAATCGAGGTGCCTGAAGAAAAGAAACCGCAATGTTATTTTTTCTTGTCAAATAAATAAAGGTACAAGCTGAATTTTTTTGGGGTTCTACCTCATATGCACTTACAAACATTGCTCAAGATGATAAGTGATGCTAGGATGTACTAAATGTAAAAAAAAATTTCCAAATAAAATAATTAACTAAAATATGTGAATAAATCCTAATGTGACAATATATAATAATCTAGCATAAGCTAGAAGAATGGAAGCGTCACTCTTAAAAAAAAAAAAGCTTAATCTTCTGGAATCTCCCTTGTTGGACCACGACGAGGTCTATCACCTAGAAAAATTGTTAAAATGACGGGGTGAAATAATATCTCAATAACCAGCAAACCATCTCATCAGGCATACAGGTAAGTGCCCATGAGGTGTCAAGTGGGAACACTTATAAATACATAACAATATCAAAAACATCACATGGTAACAAGTATATCAATTTACAATATTATAATCTTATTCTCATATTTATCACATGGGTGCACAATTATCAATATTTAACAAGTCACTCTCTAACCTCCCTTATTACCTCCTACCTTATTTCCTCTGACTAAACCCATGGGCCAGTACTCACCCATGTGACTGGTAGTTCAACTCAACAAGCTCACCGATCAAGTGATATGAACTGGCCAAAATTCATAGAACACAAGGTCGGACCATAGGTTCCTCCAATACATCAGTGGGGTGTTAATGCCCTATTAAACACAATGGGTCAAAGGACTAACCAGTGTGCACCTGAAAGTCCACCACCTTATTTCCTCTTTTGTACAATAATTTCACCCCCTTATTTCCTCTAAGAATAACCTCCCATCAAGATCCACATCCGCCACCCCCTCTCATATCAATTACTCATTAGGTATAATTATACTCAAGAGATATAATCATCATAAATCATCACATTCCATTATCAATTCACAAATCCAGAGAATTTCTAATATCATAAATAAACATTAAATTTATATAATATTATATTACTATCCATTACTCAATAAAATAAATCCCACACGATAATTTCAATAATAAAGTAACTTCATAGCACATCCCACAAATCAATTGCAAATTTATGTTATATATATATATATATATTTATTTAAAATCACTCACAAACATGTCAGAAGCATGCACAACAAGAGGAAAGTGGTTACCTCTTGCCAAAGCAAAATTACCATAAGAATCCAAGCTCCAAGTTTAATCACAAGAGTTCAATAAACAATAGATGATCCAACCGTTGAAAATGTTGATTTGAATATCCCGCACACACTGACCAAATCTCACTCTAATCCAATAGTGAATGGATGTGCAACTGTTGTTTTAATAAGACTGCCTCAGGTTAGTACGGAAATTGTTTAACCTACCTCAATTATAATTTATCACCTAGACTCCTTAGTCTCTCTCTTATCATATGTGTGTATTTATTTATTTATTATTCTTATAATATAAGTAACTTTAATATTTCTTTTTTTTTATATTGAGCTTTAACATTTCTAAATCTTAAATATAATATCACGATCTTGTAAATCTTTAAATTATTTCTTATAATATCTTGTAATCAAAATATGTCATTATCAAATCCACTATACATAATATATCTTTTCAAATATTTAAATCCACTTTAGGAATCTTTATTTTTCCAATCTCAAAAATACTATTTTACCTTTTTTAGAAAATCTTGACTTGGATTATATTCTTTTAAAAATATAACTTACCTAAAAAAAAATTTCTTTTATTATTGTTAACACTAAATACATAAAATTGAATTCACTAAACACTCTAAACTCTTATTAAATTTCTATATTAATTGTTTAATTAATTCATTAAAAATTGGGATGTTACACCCCACCTGTTACTTCTTAATCAATCGTTGATTCTTTATTGTGGAGACTTGCCTCAGATGGCATATTTAAATCAAGACTGCTTATGAACTTGTGGCATATTGTAGAAATAATTATCTTGACCCGCCTTGGAAAAATATTTGGCGATGGCCGATTCCAGAAGAGCAAAATATTTTATATGGTAAGTGTTTCAATAGAGCCTACCAACAAATTCCCTTAGAGTGAGTGAGGGATTAGTAAGCATAATGAGTGTCCTTTTGAGTGTCATAGTGAGGAATCTATTCTCCGTATTTTGAGAGATTGTGAGATAGCAAATTCTGTATGGCATTCTATTATTAACCCTCTATACTATACTATATTCTTTAGTGGTAACTCGTAGGTATGGTTAGAATGGAATAGTCATCACAATGCAGGATCTGCCTCCTTTAGTAGATGGCCTTGGATGAAAGTTTTTGCGCTTCTTTATTGGATCATTTGGAAGAACATATGCCGTCAAGTCTTCGAGGGAGGAGGTAGTGTTCACATGTCTCTAATTCATCAATGCAAATACTTGCCCTTGGAGAAAGTTGAAAATAGAAAAATGCATCACAAAATCTACAATCTTCCAAGTAGACTACAGGACAAATGGAAATCATCTACTGAAGGATATGTTAGAGTTGATGTTGATGGTTTTGTTAAGCAACACCAAAGAGCGGTTGTAGGGGGATTGATTCGAGATCATAGAGGAAGTTGGATGGGAGGTTTTTTTTATAGAACCTAAGAGCTTGCACACCTACCATGGCAAAGATTCTTGTAATTTGCTCAAGGTTGAAGACATGTAAGGAGCTGGGCTTCACTAGAGTCCACTTATATTCAGATTCCACATAGACAATTCACACATTAATGGTAGATGGTAGGAACTACCACCCACTCTAGCATGAGATTGATGTCACAAGGACCCTTATTTTCTCTAATTGGAATATTCAAATCTCTCATGCCCATAGAGGGGCAATGCGATGTGCTGACTTTTGGGCCAATATGGCACATGAATCGAATACTGAGCTTAGAGCTACCAACTCTCCTCCATCTCAATGTTTGGATCTAATGTTAGTTGACATGCACTTAGATTACATCTTTTATTCTATTTTACTAGTGGTTAGATATCCCATGTAAAACCAAGTGGAAACACTTGCCAATTTAACTTAAAAAAGGGGTAGTCATGATGAAACCTCAAATTAAAATAGGCGTTGCTTAGATTGTTGTACAGTCCTGAATTTGCCATGAAATGGGTTGGAGAAGGTGCATGGACTTTAAACTAAAAAAAAAAAAAAGTCACGAGGGTTCAAGCTGAGGCCCACATTCAAATCCAAGTAGCTTGATCTTGAAAGATTCTGGAAACATCTAAAGAATCAAATCAATACAACCAAATCATGCCATGGTCACTTCCACATTATGTTTGGATGAAGATAAAATTAGAAGGGAAATTTAAGAAGAAAATTCTCAAAATAATAAATTATTTACTATGTATGGAAATTTTTAAACTTAATATTCATTTTTTCTTCATTTCTCTCTATTTTTCTCTTTATCCAAATACGCTGTCAAAGTTTGTCTGGGCAGTAAGACACTGATAATGGCAATTGGATCATTGTGTCCAGAGTTTAGGTGTAACCATCACATTGGTCATGAAATTCACACCTCCATCTCTGCCCAAAAAAAAATAAAACATTTCAGTCCTTGTTGGGTTCTGATAAATGATCAGGCCCACTATTCTATTGAAAAAAACAATTTAAAGAATAGTTTATATATTTAAAAATCCGCAATCAACACTCTCCATACTTCAGCAACCGGCAACAACATTTATCCACTCCAAATGGCAAAACTGATTCGAACTTCGAGAAAACTGAGTAAAAACATAAAAAATTGGATTTCATATGGATAGATGAATTTTACTCAGGTTGCTTCATGAATAAAATGCAGAAAGTATTCCAAAAAGGGAAATAAATAAAATGCAGAAAGTAAATATGAGTATAAGATAAAGCTTGAAGTCTAAAAAGTAGCCTTGTTTGGAGCATTAGACTCCTCGATCATCAACGTTTAGGTCTCATATATGAAATATAAGACTATTTATCTTATTTAATAAAAATTAAAGAAGATCATTAAATTATTTTAAAATATTTATATTTATTATTTCTTTTCAAACTAGTCTGTATAACTTACAAATTAATCTATAATTTAATTATATACAATATATGATATAATTAAATAATTTATTTAATTTATTCAATATCTCCAAAAAAAAGTTCTTAAATTTAGAAAAGGAAGTATTTCATAGGGTATACCGATCCATAATTATACAAAACTAAACTACTGCTTTCGGTCTTAAATATAAGACTAGATTGAGTTTTTTTTTCATAATTCTAAAAAATAACTAATTAGATTACTTTATAGAATTCAAATGTATCGTTTTTCTTTAAACTATTTTATTTAATTTGTGAACTAATATTTAATATAATAAAACACAACATATGATATGATTAAATAACTTATTTTGTTTCTTTAATGTCTCCAAAAAAATCAATAAGGACTTATAATTAGGATTGGTACTTTTCTTTTTCTTTTATTTTCTTTTCTTTTCTTTTCTTTTTTTTTGCCAAAGAGATGGTACTTTTCATCTCATCCAAAAATGGTTGGATTCAATATAACAATTAAAGTCTAAAAACATGGGACGCACAAAGTGGGGATGAGATGAGTTGCAGAATTATTAAAGGTGGGAGTGGAACCAACAAAGGCATGTGTGTGTGATGGTCATAAGATGAAGAACATATCAGAGGTATTATTCATTTATTTGTGCTCAGATATGGCATCATAGAAAATTTAATGTTTTCCCCCCAAAAAAAACACTAACTGTCTAGCAAACCTAACTAAGGCTTTTTATCGCTTTTGATTGAGGATATAATTTTTTAAGACTTGGAGAACAAAGGTTTGTTTGCATCTCTCAACAACTGTAGCTTCCGAAATTCAAAATATACTTCGTATAGTAATACTTTTGAGTGTTTGGCTTGTATTATAATAATGACATAAAACATGGGAACACTATTTTGGAAGAGGATTGACCACCAGCTTTGTTGTAGTCTTGAAAATAAAACCATGCTCGCCTACTCCAGCAAAAGATCGGCTAGGGTAAGGGTGGTAAGATTCATAATGTGATAGAGGTAGACATTACAGTTGCAGTGGTGTCTGTTGCAGCGTATGTAAATTATACACACACACAGAGAGGCTGAATTAAAAGGACGCCGTCTATGATTCAAATATCAGAATTCGAATGAATGAAATGATATAAAATTACAATAAACAATTCAGATATATGTTTATGTGGGATAAGGCTGTCACATGTAAAAAACTATTAAGAAATAATATTAAACTATGAAGTCATGCGATTAATTCTCTGCTATGAGTACCAGAGCAAAGCCAAACATTTGAATTCCAGCACCAAACAGCTAAAACATAAAACATGGGAAGACTAGGTTGGAAGAGGATTGACCACATGTGTAACCACCAGCTTTGTTTTAGACTTACGAATAGCATCATATTTTCCAACTATAAATAAGTAATTGAGGAGTTTGGCTGAATAATGTCCTAATTGGGATAGGTCCAAATGTCCAGAGAAGTAGCTAAAAGCCACTAACGCAAACAGCAAGTGACGCCTTTCCATTAGATCGAATATTCAAAGAGGAGACCAACAAATTAAAGGAGATTCATACGCCATATATCAAGCATCATATTAGCCCTTCTCATTGAAAGCAAACCGTATATCCACCGTCTGCAAACTTCCCATTATTTGTTTTTTCTAATGTTCTATCCAGTCCTAAGTCAGAAGCAGAATCGAAACGGAACAAAGAAATGAAGAAAATTTTTTGTCATAATAAAGGAGGTGAAAAGAACATTTACAAGTATTGTGTGCAATTTTTCCCAACTAGCAGTCGCAACCTTCAACAGTAGGGAGTATGAGACTTCGACGATACCTGGATCTGACGGCGACGGAGGGGGGCTGTTGGACGGACGAGGTTGTTGGCAAGCCACTGAGAAGGAAGGGTCCTGAGCTTCGCGGCAAGAGGGACAAAGGACGACGAGTGGTGGTCGACCGCTAGAGAACCACGACAGCAACCTTGGCTCACGGCGTCTTCATTGTTTCCCACTGCATCTGCTTCGTTTCCCGCGAACAGGGCCAACAGCCGGCGGCAACACTGACAGGGCACGAGTGGTGGTCGGCTGCTGGAGAACCGAGCTTGGCGCGCGGCGTCTTTCTTTGCTGCTGTGTGGCCTGTTTTCCCCACGGAGAAGGGCACTAGCGGGAAATGGTCTTCTTTGGGCCAAATCTCTCCACATGGAGAGAAATTTGGGGGTGAAAAAGTGGCGTGGGACCCACCTCTATTTTCCCTCCTATTTTTTTTTTCTCTCCAAATTTTTTGCCACTCAAGTAAGATAAATTATTTTCCCCTCCCATTTTCCTTCCCCATTTTCTTTCATACGATACGAGTCAGCCTCTCTTGGTTCTCGGGAAGCGGGGCACACAGCACAGGTTGCAGGTCTTCTGGGGCCCATGAGCGCTCCTCCCAACGCAATCACGTGTTGACTATTTTGGGCCACTTCAGCATTTGGGCTCTCATTCGGCCCGATAGTCTTATTTCTTGTAACCTCCAGCTTTATTAATTCCATTTTTGGAACAATCTCTCGTAATTCTGATGCGTAAATGGGCCAAATGCCACACCCTTTAATCAGGTGATCATATTTGGCGGCACGAGAATGATAAAAATTTCCAATGAAGAATTCACATAAAAACTTAGTGTTTGTTTGAAATAATTTATTTGAAGGTAATAAGTGACTTATTATAAAGTATGAAATAAATATGTGAGAGAGACATTTATCATATTTTGTACACAAACACTTATTTAATAAAAATAAGTCATACCAAATAAGCTTTTATGATTGGTAGTCTCATCAAATTGCTTTCCTTGTGTCCCCTGCATTATGCGGTCCATTGGATCATACCATAGATAAACATGATCTGTATTTAATTTCTTAAGGTGAGCAAATTCCTTCTTTTCATCCTTGTAATTGATCTCTTCATCTTCAAAGTGGAATTTTCTACAAAGTGATGTTACGACACGACTTAAGTCCAATGAAGAAAGAATACAACAAGAAGCAAAACCCAACAAATGGTCAGAGGAAACTGGTGCAAGCTCAATTTTAATGGACCTTTGGGAAGAATATGTGAAGCCCTTTGGAATAGTGGTTCCTGGGTAACATACTTCAACCTCACAAAAGTAGTTGTTATATATTGATCGCATCATTGTGAAATCCATAGTCTCCGGTGATAAGCATTCATCAACATAAAGTTGAGTTACGCAAGGTTCAAGTTCTGGCAAGGAAATAAGCCACTTGCATTCAGCCATATCAATTTGTTTCAGCTGTGAAAGATGCTTGATGCTACTGGGCAAACTCTTCAGTCTGCATTGTCGTAGTGATAGAATCTTCAATAATGACATGGAATTAATATTGTTAGGGAACTCACAAACCATACAGTTTCTCAAATGCAATTCTTCTAAAGAACGCCAGGCATCAAACAGAATCACTAATTCTGGTTTGTCAATTCCTTCTCTAAAATCAAAAAGACAGAATATTTTCAGAGATGTCAGGCAACTTAACTCATCTATTTGGAAGCTCCTGAGAGGCGGACCGAGATATAGCTTTTCAAGTTTATTGAACCGTCCAATTGGCAAGTTTATGTTAGATATTTTATTAAATATGATAATATTATATTTGATATTTGTTTAGATATATTTTGAATAGTTGATCATATA
>JBAGKO010165040.1:0-19683 GCA_037177275.1 Acacia concinna | reverse complement strand
AAGTAATGTAATTAGCTTTCTTAAGATTTTTCTAAGATTCTCCAAAAAAATCAACTAGATCTTATAAATAGAAACAGAGGAAGTATGTGTTTTATATAGAACCAAATAGATTGGTATTGGAAACTAAGCCCTGTTAAAAATGGGCAACAAATCCATCAGCAAAAAAAAAAAAAAATAGGGGTCTATATTCAAGAAAATTCCCGATCCCATTCGAAATCTTTCGGATCGAGATCAAGATTGAAAATCAATCTCAAACTCATTTTGGGATTGGGATTTACAATCCTGTCCCGTCCTAGACCATCCTATACCTATGTAAGGGACAAAAAAAAACACTTACAAATTCACCAAACAGGGTAAAAAAAAAGAAAAATTTACAATGAGGTCTTAAATAAGGGATTTTATGTCAAATAGATCTCGTGAAATCGTATATTTATAATCAAGTCTCAGGTTTCAGGAATTTATTACTGTCAAGCTCCAATTAACAACTCCAGGTTATTAATTGTACTGCTTGAAAGTTGTAATTAATAATCCCAACAACATAATTAACAATCTTAAAACCTAACTATAAATACGCGATTTCACATTATCTATTTAAACTAAAGTCCTCGTTATAAATTTCCCAAAAAAAAAAAACCGCCCATCCCTTTGTATAAACTACTTTGGAGCTCCCTAGGCTAACCAAACATGCCCCGAGTCCGACTCAGTGGCGTCGCACTCGCAGTTCCGCACCCTTTCTGTCTCACATCGCAGAGCGCAAGCCTCCTCTTCTCACCGGTCACCACTTGCCACTGTGAGTCTCAGTTCGTCGGTTGCTACCGTGAGTTTCAGTGTTGAGGTACTCAGTTTTCTTCCTTTTCCTATTCAGTTTTTCTCTTCCTTTGCCATATTCGGTTTCTTGCTTAAAGTTAAAAGCTCAAAGTCGCTGTGCAATCTCAGGTTGAAAACTTTCTTTCATTTCGCTGTTGAACCAGCAGTTACTCCTGGGTCCTCATCTTCTGTGGCTTGAAATTACTTTGTTCTAGTTGTGTCTAACAATCTTGAACGTTGAGTTTAAATTGTCATTCTTCCGTGGCTTAGAGGAGCTGCCTGAATCAATTAGCTTACTGAGGCATCTAAGTCAAAGTAGCTGGAACCAAAAAATAGAAGGATAATATAGCAGTTAGCAAGCTATTCATATTTAGAAGATTTCAGTTGGGGCATCTGCCCTACTGACTGTAGGCCCGCGTATGTTCTCTAGTCTAGTGAGGAAAGATCATAGAAATGACTATTGGGTTATCTGGAATAAGAAAGATACATAACAGTAATTGGAAGATAAAATAGACACATATTTTGCAGAAGTTATCAAACAAAATAAACAAGTTTGCATAGTTCATGGAACCAAAGCGAGAAAACACCTATTTCCCGCAGTTCATATATAAGCGCTGTTTCAAGTTTGAAACGCATGATATAACTAATATCTATATATTGATATTTATGTTAAGAAAGCATATATAAGGTATATATGTTTGATTAATCTATTGAAGTCTTTAAATTATTTATTAATATTACACTTCATCCAGTTCTTACTGATTTAGAGCGTTGTTGTTTCAGATTTAGAACATGATTTGTAATTATTTGATGATAAGATGACAAGCCTTTATTACTTTTGGAAAGCTAAACTTGAATATGATATGACTTTTATTATTATTGAATCTCATGGAGCTTTTTTTCCTCTCCCTCCTGGGCAATCATGGAGACCTTTTCGTTTTGATGAAATACAGAATGTTGAATGTCTATATGCTAAAGAAAGAACATTGTTTTATTAGTTTTATCTTGCATTCTTGCTAATGACATCAAACTCTTTGCCTGTGTACAAATTCTACCTCTATGGTGATTTCCATACATGTCAAGTATGTATTAGTTAAGCTTGCTGTTTTCTTTAAAAAGAAGGGGGGAAATAAAATCTTTCCTTCAAACTCTGTGCTTCCAACGGTCTAATGCATTATGAAAAAGTTGGAATTATTTACTCTGCTTTATGTCTCTCCCAAGATAATGCAGAGCTAGGCCTATTGGCTAAGGAGGCTTGCTGTGAATGTAAAGCTGGCTGTCTGTCTGTCTTTTTTGGTCTGAGGAAGCTCTGTAACTTGAATTTTGCCAATGAAGAATTAATTGACCCAAATATACATAACAGAGACTGTAAATACTAGAGAACATTTGAATTGTATTAATTTTTCCTGGTCAAATTTTGTTCAGGTTGAATGGGAGCGCATAAGAAGCAACTGTCTACAATGATTAACGATGAGGTTGAAGACCTGAATGAAGAACTGTCAGCGTCTGAATCAGACTCAGAATCAGAAGAAGATGTGAAATTGACTGAACCATCTAAAACTGCAATATTTAACAGAGATGGTCTCCTGGATAAACTTGGAGACGTTAGCTGGCCAGAGAATGTGGGTTGGGTTCACAAACTCTCCATTGATATCGATCAAGAACAAGAAGTAGATGTGAACGATGACTTGGCACGGGAGCTTTCTTTTTACACGCAGGCGCTGGATGGAACTAGGCAGGCTTTTGAGAAGTTTCAGTCAATGGGCGTCCCTTTCCTTAGACCTTCAGACTATTATGCGGAAATGGTGAAGGCAGATGCTCATATGGAGAAGGTGAAGGGCCGGCTTTTAGCAGAGAAGAGGAAGATGGAAGAGGCTGAAGAGAGAAGAAAGGCCAGGGAGGCCAAAAGATTGTCTAAAGAAATTCAAGCCCAGAAATTGAAAGAAAGAGCTAAGCAGAAAAAGGAAGATATTGAATCTGTTAAAAAGTGGAGGAAGCAAAGGCAACAGAGCGGTTTTGCTGGGAGCGGCAGCAACGATGTTGATCTGGATTTGAACTTTGAGGATGGAAAAGTATTTGAGAGGTCAAACAAGAAAAGGCCCGGAGTCTCTCCAGGTGACCGGACCGGAGGCAAGGCAAAGCAATCTTTCAGACAAGGAAAGAAACAGGGGAAACAGGAGTTTAGGAATTCTAAATTTGGTTTTGGAGGCAGGAAGGGACTGAAAAAGCAGAATACAGCTGACACCACAAATGATTTTAAAGGGTTCAACAAGAATTCTGCCCCAGGAAATAAGAGAAGAAAGAAGTAAACATCATCTTGATATTTTCTCTCAAGAGGTAACATTACCAAGTCGTCTATTGGCAATTTTGTTTAATATGTTCTGTAATTCGATTTTAGAGGATAGCTTTCATCTCACATGCTAAGCTATATGGTGGATTCTAGATTAGTTTTGCAAAATTTGTATTCACTTCTATGCTTTGTTCAATGGTCACTTTATGTTGCCCCTTCATATAATTACTTTAAGTACGTGTTGAGTTCCTCAGTCTTTTATTACCTCATGCCAAACACAAATTATATGATCATTGACTACCCACCTCCTGAGTGTAATGATCTCTTGATATGTGACATGAATTATAGGCGCCACACCCAACGTTGAAGGAGAAATTTAAAGTAATGTGAAGAAAGGTCGAAAAAGATTGAGAAGAACACTCAACCGATTATTAATTGGGAATTTTTTGTTAATATTATAATTTAAAGATTTAGTTATTGGCAAGACATAATAGTACTGAATCTATGTAGCCAACTTTATTTATCCTCTGTAATCTATAGAGCAACAAAGATTTTTAATTCTTCTTGTTCTATGGAGAAATTTCATTCCCTTTTAGCATCTAGCGCTATATGCTTTTTCATGAGCATTCAAAATGAAAGCAAAAATGTGAAGGCCATTAAATACAACCTAGAAGCTTTAGCAAAAATATTGTGGGCCCCACCAGAGAAAGTAACGACAGTCTTAATATTTTTGGTCTCATTTTGAATGTTAGGGGTATGTTTGCATCTCCAGAAAAATATACGGTGTTAAACACAATTTGAGTGAAATCTCATGGGTATTTGTACAGCCCAAGAAAATCTTTGGTTCAGAATTGTATTGTAGAACTGGTGAAAAGGGCAGCCTAATCCTTTTGAGTGAAACCATTAGAAGGAGCTATTCAGTTTTCAAGGGATCTGAAAATTTTAGTTTTAATAATCAAATAGTCACCAGGTCAATTTTTGCTGGTACCGTGATATGAATCATTGTGTTTTGTTGATTGTTAAACACTCATTATCATAATGAATCGGGTCATACTTCAAGAGTTCAAGTAAAGGAAGGCATCAATGTTTTTCTTTACATATTACTCCAATCGCATATTGACCGTACATTTGTTTGCTAACTTCCAAGGTAGTCAGTCCTTAAGGTATTGATATTATGAAACACCTCAAGTCAAACATGTTTTCTTTAGAAAAATTTTCCTTCCAAGAAAAGGTAAAACCTTTGAAAATGCCTAGTAATTTAACATAAGTGTTAAAATGTGATGTAAGATAATTTTTTTTTAAAAAAAAAAAAGCAAGTCAAATGTATTCCAAAGAAAATGATAATTAGTACTCCCTCTAGTCCTAATTATAAGTGCCTTTTAAAGAATTTTAGGAAAATTTTAAAAAAATTAATTACATTACTTTAATATATTTAAATTTCTCGTTTTTCTTCAAATTATATTGTTTGACTTATGAACTAATATATAATATAATAAAATACAATATATGATATGATTAAGTAATGTAATTAGCTTTCTTAAGATTTTTCTAAAATTCTCTAAAAGGTCCTTGTAATTAAGACGGAGGGAGTATATAATAACTCTTTGCCTCACATGTTATTATGGAAAAGAGTTAGGAAAGCATAAAAGTTTACATTTTAAGGCCCCACTTAAAAAACCTGGTTAAAAAGATGTAAAGGAAAAACAATTATATGATCAGAGATACAATTGCAAGTTGGAAAAATTTATTCCTTTAACAGAAGAAAATGCTTCTTTAAGCACATCACTCGCAATTCTTACTTTAGTATATCGGAAAATATATTTGTCCAAACTTCTAAACGCAGTCATTCTAACTTAAATAGTGATCTCGTATTAGAACCCTGATATGCAATCACAATAATTCTTTAGAAATAGCATGGTTTCCCCTATTGTGAGCCTACATTCCCCCAAGCCGGATTAGTTGAAAATCATTATATTCAACACCCATGAGCTTGACAGATAATACCATCGCAAGTAGTTGCACCATTTTTATGGACTGAATAGCTTCATCCAAACCGACCCATCTAGGTTAGTGGGGATGCCATTTATAGTACATCTCTTGGCTATCAAAAATGACAGTAAAATACTGAGATTGAAGTAAATCAAAGAAATATTGATGAAATTGGATATTAAGGTAAAGGGGGATGGAATGGTAAGAGGTAAATATTGGATCTTATATTTAAGGACAGCAAGAAATATATACTATGTCCCAGTCTATTTTACATTAAAGTCAACAAGTGTTTTACACATCATGAATAAATGAAATAATCTTGTGAATAAGTGAAGTACTTTTATGAACATATTGAATTAATTTCTTAAGAAAATCAAATTTGCAAGTATTCTATACATCAAGAACAAGTTAAATAGTCATAAGAACAAAAAAATAATAATTATTAAGAATTTACTCATTTGCATGTATATTACACTTCATGAATCAGTAGAATAGTCATACCAACAAGTTTTAATTAATTTATCTTATTTCAAAAAAGTATTTTAACATATAAAAATTCAGAAATTTGAGCCAGGAAGCGGTAAAGACTATGAAGATCCATCAGCTTTTTAATTTCTAAACAATTTGCTGGTGTACTCCCTTATAAGATATAAAATCAACCTCATGCATACTCTCATGCTTGCCGTCAAAATCCTTTTCAAAAGAGCCAACGCAGATAATAATACGTGCAACTTATATAGGCAAACCAAACTACCAAAGCAAAATTCCTAACCACTGGAGTACAAATTAAAGTATATAATATCAATCAGGGAAAATTGGAAAGTAAATTACAAATATGAAGCATAAACTGGAATAAATAAATTCATATTCATAATTAGATGCACAAAGAGCCACTGCGCATACGGAACCATAATTCTTATTAAAGAAAAAATTCCTAGTCATCCAGCTCACACAAGAAATATTTCAGCTAATATAAATCTATAATTTATCAGGAAAAAAAAGTGTTTCACCCACGGACAAAACATTAAATATAGTGTGTGTTTGGAATGATTTGTAAGTGACTTATTGCAGAATACAAAGTAAGTATATGAAAGGGGTCTTTCTCGTATTGCGCAATAAATCACTTATAAGTGACTTATTTTTCATACCAAACAAGCCCTATAAATATGTAAGTGAAAAAGAAACGTTAAACAGTCCTGAGACAATTAACACAAAGCAAATTAAAACTAGAAGAAACGGAATCAATCAAGTATGTTGTGTGCAAAAACGGTTTTCTCCCTTAGGAGGAGTTTTTCTCTTGTAGTTGGACGATCTTTTTTCATGGCGTCTCCATCCCCGGTTTCGGCTAGGGTGATCCATATTTTTGTATTAATCTATGTTTATTGTCATGTGTTTTTAGGTTTATTATGGCAGTGTTGATTTTCTTTGCATCAATAAATTGAGTTGGGAATTTTAATTATGGTAAACCTCACCTGGTGGATATGTTTTACTTATTTGAGGTTGGAATTTGGTAATTATAGTCTTTATATTGTTGGCTCCATCTTTCAAAAGACTATTATGGATTGTTAGTGATGGTGAATTTGAAGCGCAAATCATGGTTGAGATCGTGTGTTTCATTTCATTGTGCGATTGACTGCTTTTCTGTCTTTATTTCTTTTACTGGTATTTTTAGGCGATTTTCCTTCTATGAGATCTTCTAATGGAGTTTCTTCAACAACCTATCTTATTGCTTTTTTGCCCATATAAGCAATAGATCCTTAAGATGTTTATTCGAATAACCACTTTTTACAATGGCTTTGATACTAGTGATAGCGGTTTTCTACTCACATATTTCAATGTAAAGATTATGGAGACAGTAGGGCTCTTAATTAAAATGATGGCTCCCTCTCACTTTTCTTAGGGTTATGTTATTTTTACCGTTTCATTACATTGTCGTGTATTTGGACTTTCTTTTTATAAATCTTTTATTTTGAGCTTGTATGTTTTATTAAATCAGTTTTAATGAAATACTATTTAAAAAAAAAGGGAAAAAAGGTATGTTGAGTGCATCGTAATTACTAATATATATAGATTAAATACTACCTTTAGTGAGTGGGCTCACCCAAAAAAGAAGTAAAAACCTTTATCGAAATGATGAAACGGACATATTGATTTCAGATATCTATAGTGGATTATCGGCAAATCATTTTAAAAGTTTGTTATCATATGCAAGGATTTTCATCTAATTTTTAATCATTGTACATATTTATATTTACTTTAAGAGGTATTTATAATACTATTTTTTTTATTAGAGGTCGGGATCAAATCTAAATTAGGTGTCACATAGGCACTAACCATATCACACGGCTTAAAGGCCATTGGTATTTATAATACTATATTAATTTAAGAAAAGTATCACCGTTAGTCCCCAAACTTTTTAATTATTACTGTAGCTCAATGGTATCCTTTATCTTAGAATAGATTTTTTTTTTTTGGTCCAACGGTTTGTCTTAGAATAATTAATTTGATCTCCATATATAGTTTCATAAATTTTTATGTATCCAATATACATGTAAAGTCAGTGTATCAAAAAGATATACTCCCCTACCTCTAATTATAGTATTCAAATAATGATTTCTTTTTATAAAAAATAGTTAAAATTAGTTAAGAGCAATAAATATGTAATTTTGCTAACTATGCCCTTATTTATAAAGAAGAAAAGTGAGAGAGACAACAAATATAATAAGGGTTAAAGTGCAAAAATGATAACGAACTACTCCCTCCGGTCCTAATTATAAGGACCTTTTGGAGAATAATAGGAAAGTCCTAAGAAAGTTAATTATATTATTTTAAAATATTAAAATCTGTCATTTTTCTTCAAATTATGTTGTTTGACTTATAAACTAGTATATAATATAATAAAACAGATGATATGATATAATTAAGTAATTTAATTAGTTTTCTTAGGACTTTCCTAGGATTCTCTAAAAGGTTCTTATAATTAGGACCGGAGGGAGTATTTGCTTGGAGGTATCCAGTACAATTAACTATTTTGAAGTGCAAAAATGACAAAGAACTATTTTTTTTCAAGTAAAAATGCAATGCCGTTAATTTTTTCTGAAATTTAGGTCCCACTACTAAATATTTTACTATATTTTTACAATTTTAAAGTGCAAAAATGACAACAAACTATTTTCTTAGAGGCACCCAAAAAAATTATTTTTTGTAAGAGCATTTACAAGGAAAATATAGGCATTTACATAATAGCATTTATATTAATGTCCTAACTTTATTATTTACATATGAACATTTAAAAGGTAAATATGAGCATTTGCATAAGAGCATTTATATTAACGTCCTTACTTTATTGTTTGCATAACAACATTTATAAGGAAAAGATGGACATTTACATTATAACTAAAGAGATTTAAAGGAATCTAGGAAGTTAAAAAATTTTGACATTTGCATATTTATCCTATAAATACTCATATTTGTCTTTTCATTAATAAAACTTTTTTTTTTTACCAAAAGGGTGTAATAAAAGAAAAAATATAGATTTTTACAAATGAGTAAAAATATTTAAAATAATTTTGGCCATTCACATATTTGTTTTATAAAAATTTTTTATCACACCCTTTTGGTCAAGAAAATTAAGTTTTACCAATGAAAAGACAAATACGGGCATTTACAAGACAAATATTTGAATATCCAAAATTGTTTAACTTTTTATATTCTTTTAAATCCCTTTAGTTATAATGTAAACATGCATATTTGCCTTATAAATGCTCTTAAAAAAATATTTAGTTCATTGCCATTTTTGAACATTAATCTTTTAAAAATATAGTAAAATATTTGGTAGTGGGATCCACCTTTTAGAAAAAGTTAATGGCATTTGTAGGAGTTAATGGTGTTGTCATTTTTGCTTTGAAAAAAATAATTTGTTGTTATTGTTATACCTCAAAATAGTTAATTGTACTAGATACCCCTAAAAAAATAGTTCATTGTCATTTTTCCTCCTAAACCCATTAATAAATACAGTCAATAAATGTTTGACAAACATAAAAATAAAGCTTCTATTTTGAGACACACGCATTTATAAATTCAAAGCTTATATGTTGAACTAGAGGTGGGAAAACAGGCCGGCCTATTTGGGCCCGACACTCAAAATACACCAAAATTTTGAGGCCCAACCCAATTAGCCACGGGCTCAGACTAACCCGTCGGGCTTGAACAAAAAAATAAAAAAAAACATTTTCTTAAAGAAATGTACTTAAATACTAAAATTTTAAAATTAATACAAATATTTTTAAAGTATTAAATGTTTTATCTTTTTAATAAATAACCTTTTGTCTTAAAATAAAATTCTTCAATAGATAAATACTCAACTTTCTCATTTTTCAATCTATGTTATTAATTTTTTTTATAGTTTGCATAACATTTAGACATCATCAAATACAATTAAAAAAATGTTCTCTTTGTTTATCAAAACTAAATTAAAAGATCAAACATTATCCATGTTTGCCAAAAAAAAAAACAACATACATGACGTCCAAAAACTAATGTCTATAATCAAATAAATAATTAGATAAATATATAAATTATAAGCTAAACACTAAACAAAATGAAATAACATTATGATTTTTATCTTCTATATGCCCATAATTATCATTATCATTTTATGTCAATTTTTTTAAAAGAATATAAACGGGCCTAAACGGCTGGCCCATTGCCAGGGCTAACTGATTTAAGCCTGCAGTACTACAAGACCAATCCATTTATACCCAACTTCATTTTCAAACTCTAAATTCCAAACTAGGCCAATAACGGGCTCAGGCTTAAACGGTCTAGCCCGACTTCGTGACTTTATGTTGGACCATGTCATATCAAGTCAATGTCATGCATTATTCTAGCAAAAAACAAAAAAGCAAAACAGAGAGAGGGATATGCAATATATATGAAGAAGCTGAAAATACATAAGCATATGGACCAATAATTTTGATAGGTAGTGGGGTCAATAGGGAAAAGCCATATGGAGGAGGAGGGGCCTTAAAATGTAAGCATCACTAAGGCAGAATACTCATTGGGTAAATTAATTAACCTTCACATATATAGCAAAGGCCACAAAATACTTTTTTATGCCATAATTTATGTAAGCATGATATCCTTTATAAATAATTCCAACTCATAACCACGCATTTTAGAAAGCTTATGGTACCATTTGGATTATAAGACCTAGATAAGGTCGCAAAATACTTAACTTTTATTGTTTTAGTTGCTCCTAATTAATTATAATTCCTAAGCATACATCATGCCGTGAAGATTTCTATTATCTTCTTTTTCCCCTTTTGTTTTCTTTTTTTGGTTTATTGAATTTAGCTTTAGTGCCGAGGATTGCCATTCTAAAGAGGTCAACTCATATGGCTGCATCAGAATCATGAATTATCCCAAATTTAATTGACAATTCTAAAAATAGGTTATCAGAGTTAATAAGAAATTAATATCTTGTAATAATAATTTAAGTTCAATTTCCCTATATTAGACCACTGAATCCCTAAAATAAGGGTTCGGACCATCTTTTAATTGATGTTTTAGCTTTCAAAAGAGGAACACAAATTATACTATAATACTATAAACCTCTTAAGGTCGGTTAGAATAATAGACTACTCCATGTTTTCCACGCTTTTGAAGTTAATCAATATTAATATTAATATAAATTATAGGAGTATAATACATAATAAGACTCACCATTTACAAATTGTGATTAATATTTTAGTTCATTCTTCAGAGACCATAGGCTTCATCTGCAGCATAAGCAGGAGGATTATCCAATTGACATTTTCAGATTTTTATTTTTAGTTATTTAACTTGTACACTTAGGATCAATGTAATACCAAACATTAAGCTGCATACAAATCAAGTTTCACCTTAATCTTTTTTATGTAATTATCTTATAGATCATAGTCAAGCATTATCATACTCAATCAGAGAATAAATTTCACCTAGTTATTTAATATTGAGTCAACTTATTGTCTTGCCTTTAGCATTGAGTAAACGTTAGACTAAGTCTGGTGGTTTGGATCGGGCGAGGTTATTTAGGCATCCCTCCCAATCGTTGTAGATGGATACTTGATGGTTTGTATTGAAAAATATATATATTTTTTTAAAAAAAAAAAGAGTAATCACTTCATGATTTTTTAAAGAAAATTGGCAAACCAAAAGGAGATAAAATGAAAATCATATCCTCAATCCATTTAGCTTTATTAGCGCGGGTTTAAATTAACATTTAGAAAACGTGTTTACTTAAGTCAATACAAAAACTTCCCTCACATATTTTGTAAATTGTAAATCACATTAGAAAAATAAGTTCTACTGATGTCCACACGAGCATTTATTAATTCTTACCAGAGATCAATCCAAATCCCACCCATCACGCACATGAGCACCTAGAAAGGAAATCTTGCTAATTTATATTTTGAACGGAAATATTCCTAGTTAACACTTAATACCCACATTAAAACATACTCGTAATATTCGATCACAATGAAACCAAAATCCCAACGTTACTCCCCCAAGATCTCGCCACGTGTCACCTTCCTAATCAACGGCACACGGTCTTCCCACCTACTAATCCTTCATTTGACACGCAGGTTCCTCTGACCTCGCCTTCCTCATCAATCATCTGCATCAGCAACGGTCATCCCTCGCAGAAATTACTATTATCACCAAAATCCCTCTCCTTATATATTTCAATCCCCACAATCACTCTCCTCCACCTTCAGTTTCTCAATTCCCTCTCATCTCTCTTCCAAAACCGCCATCTCCGTATACAACAGTGAATATACATATTCATATACCCTGTTTTCATATTCCTCATCTTCTTCCATTTTCATGGAGTTTCAGAGACCTCAGTGCTGTCTCTGTTTCGTTCTGTTCAGCCTGCTCTATTATGGTTCTCAAGCTTATGTGTTCTACGCCGGTGGAAGAGATGGTTGGGTTTTGAACCCTTCTGAGGAGTACAATCACTGGGCAGGAAGAAACAGGTTTCTGGTTAATGACACTATAGGTGAGCTCTCTGTTTTTTTGTTTAATTTCTTCTGTCGTTTTCTTTGGTTCATTTATGATAGGAAAAGTCAAGCCTTTAAAGTTTTTTGTTTTGGTTTCGGTTTTATTGCTTATGACTGATTCAAGAAATCTGGGTTTGTGATTTATTGTAGTGTTTAAGTACAAGAAGGGGTCGAATTCGGTTCTGGTGGTGAACAAGGAGGATTATGATAAATGCAACAAGACGAATCCTATAAAGAAATTTGAAGATGGTAACTCGGTGTTTAAGATTGATCGATCGGGACCTTTTTACTTTATTAGTGGAACTGGTGATTATTGTGAAAAGGGTCAGAAATTGATCGTTTGGGTTTTGGCCATCCGATCACCACCTCACCATCCTCCTCCTCCTTCCTCTGTTTCGCCATCCCCTGCTTCTCAACCTCCTGTAGCTAATCAGCCGTCCCCGGCGGTTTCACCATCCCCATCATCGCATATATCTCCGTCATCGCCTCCAGCTCCAGCGGTTTCACCACACCCAGCACCGCATATTTCTCCGTCATCGCCTCCAGCTCCAGCGGTTTCACCACACCCAGCACCGCATATTTCTCCGTCATCACCGCCAGCTCCAGAGGTTTCACCAAATCCATCACCGAAGATATCTCCGTCATCTCCCTCTCCAGCTGTTTCCCCAACACCGGCGTCTGCTCCGTCTCCGGCAGAGACATCGCCCACACCGTCCCCAGCCAATACTCCATCCGGTTCTCCAACGTCATCACCGTCTCCTGCAACATCGACACCTGGGTCATCACCACCCACACCTCCAGAGAGCACTCCGCCATCTGTTCCAGGGTCACCGGCAACACCTTCTGCGAACCCCCCAGGTTCAGCGAACCCGTCGTCGTCGAATGAAACATCGCCGCCTCCACCAAATGGATCATGGGACTTGGCTCCGTCAAGCTTGGTGGTGTATGTGGCGATCTTTGCGCTGAGTGCTGCTGTGAGTGGAATATTGGTCGGACAGTGAAGAAATTATTACTAATACTACTACTATCATTATCATTATCATTATAATTTATCATCCATAAATTAATTATTTCAGTGCTTGCCTGCATAGTATTTTATTAGGAGTTTTTTTTTTAATTTGTTTTTTTGGGCGATGTTTACCATGTTTTGGTTTTGATTGTGAATTTTTTGTGACATTTTGTGACGACGTTCGATCTTTTTCATAAGAGAGATCCGCTCTCAATTGTCAGTTCGCACTTACTGTTAATTACTATGGATTAGTGATGTAATTTGGATCAAAATATACTTAAGCATACTTAAACATTGGAAATGGATCATCAAATTCTCCGTTTCTCCCATCAGTTTAAAATTAACGGGGGGAAAATTTTATCATGAGGTCCTAAATAGATATGATCTGCATTTTCTAACATGTTAGTTTATTTTGCTCAAGAGTAATATTTAAAGTTTAATGCGATTATTTCATATATAAGTATGATGGCATGAAGTTTCTACGCAACGGTAGACATAAGCATATGTTCAAAAATGGAGCAAAAGTGGTCTCAAAATTTTTTCTCTCCCTCCAATAAATAGTCAATATTGCAATACTTAATGGAAATTAATGACACTTTTGCTTTTGCTTTATTTTAGAATGTTTATTGGTACTATTACTTCTATAAAAAATTGTATGGAGAATAATTATTGTGGTTTGATTTTCATTTCAACCTTTTTTTAATTAAATTTGTTAAGATTAAGGTGCATATTGTGTTTTAAAGTATTTTGGTGCCCATCACTCTTTTTTATAATGGTTGGCCAATGTTTAAAGAGAAAATGATAAATTGTTTAAAATAGTTTGGGTGTAATAAGAACGAACTCTCAAAAGGTTATAGAGAATATTTTTTAGTTAATAACAAATCTAAAGATTGAATTTTTAAAAGAGTATAATGACTAATCAACTTCACTTAATGAAATTATGGCTTTATTATTATTATTGTTGTGCAGTTAACAATTTAGTAATTTGTGACATTGGTTATATCTAAAACAATGCTTTATCGGATTGGATGTTTCTAAAATAACACTTTGACTGTTGGGTGCACCCAAAAAAAAAATGCTTAGGTTATTGAGTGCACAACAAATTAAAATATTTTAAGATATTATTAGATGAATATGAAAAAATACTTTAGAATATTAGGTGTATTTTAAACCAAATTCATGTGTGTTTTCTTGGTACTGAAACTTATATTGTCGGTGGCAACAAATAAAACAAGAAAAGAAACTTATCAGTTATCACAGCTGGAGAGGCATAATATTTACAAGGAAAACATTACATAAATTTAGAAGTTTTATAATTTTCTATTCTTTGCTGAAACATAATAACTTTCTATATGCAAAGATAACTTAAACTTTAGTTTTTGTTTTCTTGATGAAAACACCAACTCATATTATTATTTAACACAATAAAACACACGTTACACATCAATATAGCTAAACGTGTTATTTTGTTAAAAGAGTTTAGGTGCAGATTTGGCAAAGAACTAGTTTTGAGTGTGTCCAACATAATTAATTAATTTGGGGTGTAAAAATAGCAGTCATGAATTTTTTTGGGTAAAAATCGTAAGACCATTAACTATACTTAACGGCAGTTAAGTATAGGTCTCACTGTCTATTATTTTAATATATTTTTAAAAAGTTAAGGTGCAAATTTAGCAACAAACTAAGACAATTATTTTTTGTATAAGTATTTATATAAGAGTATTTATATTAATGTCTTACTTTATTCTTTTTATAAAATCATTTATAAGATGAATATAAGTGTTTACATTATAACTAAGTGATTTAAAAGAATCTAGAAAGTTAAAAAAAAAATAGATATTCACATATTTGTCTTTCATTAACAAACTTGATTTTATTTTGACCAAAAAGGTGCAAAAAAAAAAATTTACAAGAAAAATATGTTAATGAAAAATTATTTAAATCCCTTTAGAACAAATGTAGATATTCAGAGATTTAAAAGACTTCTAAATATTTACAAAATAAATATAGATATTTAGGGATGTAAAAGAAATATATATATTTACAAAACAAATATATATATTCAGAGATTTAGAAGACAAATATATATAGATATTTACAAAACAAATAAAGGGATTTAAGAGGATTCAAGGATTTACATAATTTTGGTCTTTAATATATTTGTCTTGTAAAAAAAAATTTACTTACCCTTTTGGTCAAAATAATATGAAGTGTTGTCAATTAAAAAACAAATATGGATAACTACAAGATAAATATGTGAATGTCCAAAAAATTTTAACTTCTTTAATTCTTTTAAATCCCTTTATTTATAAGCTCATATTTATCTTGTAAATGATTTTATGAAAATAAAAGGCATTAATATAAATGCTCTTATATAAATATTTATATTTTTCTAAATTCTCTTACAAAAAATAATTGTTTTTAGTGTCTAAAAAAATAGTTCTTTGCTAAATTTACTCCTTAATCTTTTAAAATAAAGTAAAATAATAGGTTGTGGGACCCACACTTAACTTCCATTAAGTATAGTCAACGGTCTTGCCATTTTTGCTTCAAAAAAAATTTATGATTGCTATTTTCACACACTAAAATAGTTAATTGTGTTAGACACCTCTAATAAAATAATTCTTTACTAAACCTGCACCTAAACCTTTGTTAAAAAGGTTCACAAGTTTTAGTGATTCAAGGCACAATCACCATATATAACTAACTGATAACTGATCATAGGGGGAAAAGAAAAATAGAACTAGAAACATTGCAATATAGTATAATGAAATATAGTAATAAATATCGTTACACGTATATTTCTTTATTCAAAAAACTAATTGTCATGGAAAGGATAAGTCTCAAACTTCAAAAAAACACAGAAGAATTTGTGTTCAAGTTTGGGTGGTCTTGATTGAAAAGCAAAATGTCCAAAATTAATACGTGTCATTACACACAGAGAGGTCAAGCTCAAATGTGATAAGAATTGGTAAAAAATCGAAGGATAATAGTGTGACATTATTATTGGTTAATATATACATGATGTGATTGACCGATTCATGTAAATAGGCCATGTGGGGAATGTTCCATCAGAAGAGTATAACCCTTGATTAGTATAGCTGGTCCAAGTTCTTAACCTACTAATTAATTGTCATAGTTTAAGGCTAAGAAGAAGATGAAGATAGGGTTATATATAATAATTTTTCCAAGAGTGTTCTAGCCTTCTAGGTGTGAATTGGATATATTTGATTGATTTTATTCAAAATAAGCAAGTTATAATACGAGTATATATATTGCAAATCATTTATCATTACTCGGCTCACCAAAACTTCAACAAAAAAAACTCATTTTTAATTAATGGCGCACATGCATATACTCATTTAACTATGATAATATATAGATGAATAACAATTAACAAGCACAAAATGAAGAAATCATAGGTATTAATAGCATAAGATCATACAAATAACACTGAATCAGCCTTTTATTAAGGGTGATGAACAAATTAAATCCCAAAATTATTGGGATAAAAAAACAGAATTAAGTTAGCATCTCTCTCTTTTTTGGTAAGAATACCATATTCTAGTTTCCACACGTTTAATTTTCAAACTTTGACACTCATATAGAGATTATAGACTATAGAGTATAATCAACTTAACTAGGAAAGATTATAAATCAAATTTTCAGCATTATCTTATTTGAGATAACACTACAAAATAAACTTCGAAATATCGACGAAATTACACATGAAACGAATTCCGTCAATAATTATCAATGGATTTCGGACGGAAATCCGTCGGTAATGTTACCGACAGAATTTTAGATAGAAAAATTTTATCAGTGAATTCCATGGGTAAATTCCGTCAGAAAATAAATTTATCGATGGTTACCCACAAAAAAAATTCCGTGAGTAAATACCCACAGACTACCCACGAAATTGATTTCGTGGGTAATTACAAATTGAATTTACCCACAGCTTCCATTGGTAATTACCCACAGAATGGATTATGTGGGTAAATTCCGTCGGTAATTACCCATGAAATTCATTCCTTGGGTAATCCGTTGGTAATATTTATAATTTTTTATTTTATATTTTAATAATTTATATAATTTGATATAATAATAATATATGACAAAAAATTTTAAAATAAAAAATAAATATCATAAAATTAATATTTAATAAAATGTTAAATATATTTTATATTAATAATATATATTTAAATGAAATAAGAAAATAATGTGTTTACAAAATTATATTATAAAAAATGAAATATATATTTATATTAGATATATAATTTATTTAATATTATATATATTTACATTAATATTATATTTTTTAATTGTTATGTTATATATATATATATGAATTATTTTGTAACATATAATACAAGATCAAAGTAGCTTAACTGGCAAAGGCATCCAAGGTTCGAATCTTGTCATGGCCACAAAACTTAACAATTATCTTCCAGGAACAAGTGGCGAAAGGTGGACAGGACACGTGGCGCCCACCGAAGCCTCGACCTGTGTGGTGACCGCCGGTAATGGCCGGTCGACTCCAGAAAGCACCATGTGGATTTCCTTTTTTTTAATAAAAAAAATTATCGATGGAATTACCAACAGAATTTTTATCGGTCATTCCGTCGGAAATTACCGACAGAATAAATTTCCATCGGAAAGACAGTTCGAAGGAATAGATTATGTTGGTAATCCATCGGTAATCCAAATTCCGTCAGAATTTTGTGGGTAATTCTGTTTGAAAATTACAATTCCGTCAGAAAGTCTATCGGTGATTTGACTTTTTTTTAGTATAATCCTATTTGAAATAGTTCAAGTATTAAATATAGACTCAACTTCCATAATAATATTTATGGGGGCTTTTCTCCAATATTTTTTGGGGAAAATGGTAATAAAGTTCCAAGGAACAAACAGAATTATTAAAAAGTTACACCAATTTTATCCTCTTACCAAAAAGTCCCAAGATAGTAAGAGAAAAATTAACAACTTAGTAAGCGGAATTGACAACTTAGTAGGCCCAATTTATAGCTTTGATGGCGAGTTTTGACAACTTCGTTCCAAAATTTACTAAAAAGTTCCACCTCAATTTTATCCCTTACCAAAAAGTCTCAATGTCTCAAGAGAAAATTAACAATTGAGTAGGCAGAATTGATAACTTAGTAGGCCTAAATTACAACTTTGATAGTGAGTTTTGACAACTCTATTCCAACATTTTAACAACTATCATCTGAGCATTGTAACAATTGAGTAGGTAGAATTGACAACTTAGTAAGCCCAATTTACAACTTTGATAGTGACTTTTGACAACTCTGTTCAAATATTTTAACAACTATCACATGAGCGTTGTAACAACTGAGTAAGTGGAATTCACAACTTAGTAGGCCCAATTTACAACTTTGATAGCGATTTTTTACAACTCCGTTCAAACATTTTAACAACTATCACTTGGGTGTTATTAAAATGTTGGAACGATGTTGTCAAAACTCGCTATCAAAGTTATAAATTGGGCCTACTAAGTTATCAATTCCACCTACTAAATTGTTAATTTTCTTTTGGGACCTTAGGATTTTTTAATAATTATATTTATTGGTAGGACTTTTTAATAATTATGTTTATTCTTTATGACTTTATTATCGTTTTTCCTATTTTGGCAAATCCAGTGGCTTAGCTTTGAAACTACTAATTAACTCCTAATAAGCTTTTTGTAAGGTGACTTTCTCTGTTGGCAAAAAAAAAAAGTTGCACTTTCTCTTCATCCAATAAAAAGCTATAACAAGTTGTCACGTCCAAGATAAACTCTGGAGTATTACTATTAAATAATCAAAACATAGTTAAAGAATATATTTTACCAAAACATTTAGTTAAGAAAATAAGTTATTAAAAAAATTACCAACTGCTGTCTACATTTTCCCTATTTTTTTCCTTGTTTGAATGTTATCCTTTTTTAAAAAAAAGAAAAGAAAAATGTAGACAGCAGTTGGTAATTTTTTAATAACTCTCTTTTTTTTTTTAACTAACAATGTGTTTGGTATTGCATTTTCCCCCCAAAATTGGACGTTTGGCCTAAAAAGAACATTTGAACTGAACTTTTGATATATGTAGTGTTTGAAAAAAAGATATGATAATTGGACTTATTTGTGAATAAGATCTTGTATATATAAGCTCAAATGTTTTGCTTATTTTTCCATTGATGGTCTTATATATCTGTTTTGCCCTTTTTTATTTTATTTTTTATTTTTTCTGTTATACTATACTCTTTCCGGTCCTAATTATAAGACATAGTTGACTTTTTTAGAAGATCCTAAGAAAACTAATAATATTATTTTAAAGCATTAAAATTTATTATAATATATTTACATATAATAAGACTCCCTTCAGTCCTAATTATAAGACTACTTCAAGTCCTACTTATAAAACCCAGTTGGTTTTTAGAGAGATTAAGGAAGCGAAAAAAGTCAACTAAGTCTTACCGCTAATGCAAGCATCCATCTAGTTCCATTCTATATCATGTCCTCCCCTTCGCATCTATTGATCACTATCCATGTAAT
>JBAGKO010164922.1:0-19712 GCA_037177275.1 Acacia concinna | reverse complement strand
TCAAGGAAAGATATGGTAGAGGTACTTCGGAAGGAATCATAGGAAGCGTACAAGGTAGTAGCACTTTCTTTCATACTTAGCTTTATATGGATTTATATATGCAATTGATTGCCCTTTTTACAATACATGATATACAATGTTGTCTTCCATGATATAAATTATTGATAATGAACACAATTGGGCAATGAGCTAAGTACATAATTAGCCGCGACAGCGGTACATGACAAACCTAACTGAGGTGTGGGAAAAGCACAAGTACCACTGGCCCATGAGGGACCTAGTTGAGGTAATGAGATGAGTATAGCACAAACCGCGACAGCGGTGCAGAGTAATACCACGACAGTGGTATAGAGCACAAGCCGTGACAACGGTACACAACAAGCCACGACAGTGGTACAGAACAAGTAGGGGTTTCAGCTGCGGTTGACCCTGAACACATGTGCTCATTCCGTTGCGTACGGAACAAAATTTTTGTGATTAATATTTATTGCTAATGTGATTCATTGCTTATCTATTTATCACATATTTCATGAATGATTGTTGTTACTACTGGGATTCACTGAATCTCACCCCGTATCATTATAAATAAATTTTCCCCAGCTAAAGCTAGTGATTCAAGAGGGAAAGCAGTTACCTGGGATGTGTAAGACGCCGAGTGACTCGTGATAGCTAAAGTTTTAATGTAATATTTTATTTTGGATGAATATTGTAAATATTAGTAACCCTTCAGAAAGGGCCTGTAATGTAAACAAATACTTATTATCAGCATTTTATGCTATTTTCTCTATGCCTGTGGCCACTGCCTTTAATTCTCTGACAATTATCGAAATGTTAAAGAGGTTTGACAGGTCACACAAATATTGAGTGTTTTTGTGATGTAGATCATGATGGATCTAAGACAACAAGACAATCTACTACAGGATATTATGTGTTTGTAGGTGGAAATTTGGTATCTTGGCGAAGCAAGAAGCAAGATGTGGTTTCTAAATCTAGTGCAAAAGCGGAATATAGAGCTATGGCTCGATCAGCACAAGAGATTATGTGGATTCATCAGTTGATGACTGAGGTTGAACTAACTACACAATTACCAGCTAAGTTATGATGTGATAACAATGATGCTATTCATATGGCCTCTAACTCTGTGTTTCATGAACGTACAAAGCATATTGAGATCGATTATCATTTTGTGCGTGATATGATTAAGAGGAACTTCATTTCTACAGGACATGTGAAGTCTAGTGATCAATTAGGAGATTTGTTGACTAAAGCCTTAATTGGGATTCATATTGATTATCTTTGTAACAAGGTGTGCTTGATTAACATCTATGCTCTAACTTGAGGGGGAGTGTTGTAAATAGGGAAATATCCTTATATTAATTATGATTGATTCTAAATGCGTAAGTAATTAATTATACGCGTCATATATCTTGTATATAAACCTAACAATTGTATCAATGAAATACAACTTTTCAATTCTTTCAAATAACACAGTCAAACTCACTCACAGCGAGGTTTGGGGAAAAACCTTGCCGTTATGCAAGGTTTGCCTCAAACCTTGCCATTGTGGCAAGGTTGTCAAACCTTAAGGTGTTCTTGAAACCTCGAGGTTTGATTGCAAACCTTCTGCAATCAAACCATTTTCAAATGTTCTAAAACCTTTTATCATATGAACTAATTAGATATTACTTAAGACCAACTACCCAAGTTCCCTATAGTTGAAAACCATTTAAAATATTTTCAAATCATTATAAGTTTAGTTATCATCAAAACATAGGATCTAACAGTGTTTCCTTTGGTTGAGCACCTAACATCTTTGTTTCTTATGGCAAGGTTCGCCTCAAACCTCACCGTTGTGGCAAGGTTGTCAAACCTCGAGGTTTGACTGGAAACCTTATGCAATCAAACCATTTTCAAATGTTCCAAAACTTTTATCATATGAACTAATTGGATATTACTTAAGATCAACTACCAAAGTAATTTCCCTTTAGTTAAAAACCATTTAACATATTTTCAAATCATTATAAGTTTAGTTATTATCAAAACATAGGATCTAACAGTGTTCCCTTTAGTTAAGCACCTAACATCTTTGTTTCTTGTAATAGGTCTAAGGTGTATTTTCATTGAGATACATTGATACCCTTCTTTGTTCTTGCTCCTTCCATACCCAAAAAATAACTCATTTGTCCAAGATCTTTCACCTCAAATTCAATTCATAAATCATGTTTCAGCTAAGCAATAGATTCTTCTTTATTCCCTATTATAACTATATCATCAACATAAATGATAAGTATGGTGATATTGTTGTTGACACATTTGATAAACAATGTATCATCTGCTTGTCCCTAAATGTACTTGAGACACTTTACTGGTTTGTTGAATCTTCTAAACCATGTATTAGGAGATTGTTTTAACCCATATAATAACTTGTTGAGTTTACATACTGTGTTATTAGGAGCTAGAACTCCATCTAGAATCTTCATGTATACTTCTTCCTCAAAGTCCCCATTTAAGAATGCATTTTTCATGTCTAGTTGGTATAATGGCCAATCCAAGTTGGCTGCAATTGACAAAAGAACTTGAATGGTATTAAACTTTGCCACTGGAGTAAACGTTTCCTGATAATAATCAATCCCATATGTTTAGGTGTACGTATTTGCAACTAGTCTTGCCTTGTATTTGTTGATACTACTATCAGGATTGAATTTCAGGGTGAAGATCCATTTGCATCCTATTGGTTTCTTTCATTCTGGGAGAGTTGTAATTTCCCACATTTTATTTTACTTGAGTGCTCTCAATTCTTCTTTAGTAGCTTGTTTCCAATTCAAGTCATTCATAGCTTGTTGAAACATGTCGGGTATCTTCATCTATGAACTATTTATAACAAAGCTTTGTATTTTCATAGATAGATTACCATATGAAACAAACCACTAAATTGGATATTGAGTACAAGAGCTTACTTCTTTCCTCAATGCAATAGGACAACCCAACTCCTCAGGATTCAATCTCGAATTGGATTATTAGTTGTTCCTTTGAGTAGGAGAGGATGTTCTACTAGAATCTGGTTCCTCCTATACTTGTCATGTAGATTTTGCTTCTTGTGTCATTTTAGTATCCAACCCTAAATTGATTTTGACATTTTTTTTTACAGTTCATTTGTTGTAGGTTCAAGGTGAGATGGTATGGGTTGATCTGAATAAGTAAATGAGTCAAGATTGGGTACAAAATTTGGATTAGGGATGGATGTGTCTGTTTGGACTATAGTAGAGTTGAACTTTTCCCATCTTAGCCATTCAATATCAATGTACTCCCCTTGAATGGATAATTTAGGATAATATGCTTCATCTTTAGAAAAAATAGTATCCCTGTAAATAAATAGTTTCTTAGAAGTTGGACAATAGCATTTATATCCTTTTTGAGTAGGGGAATAACCAAGAAAGAGTCATTTATCAGCTCAAGCAACAAACTTGTTGCCATCATACTTGTGAACAAAGACAAAATAGCCAACCATTTTTGTAGGTAAAGAGTTGATAAGTAGACAATTCAGGAAGTATGCAAGGAACTTTTGGAGAGGTGTAGTATAGTTGAGGACTTTAGAGGGCATTCGGTTGATCAAATAAGCAGCTTTACCCCCTAGAAAATGGTTGGAATATGTCATTCCATTAATAAGATTCTTCCAACAAGTGATGATTTTTACGCTCAGATACTTCATTCCATTATAGAGTATAAGGACAGGAAGTTTGGTAATGAATTCCTTACTAATCAAGAAATTCTTTGAAGGTTCCACTTATGTATTCTTTAGCATTATAACTTCAAAGTACTTTAATGAATGTGTCAAATTGAGTCCTCAGAAATGTATAGAAACTTTGAAATACTTTAGCTACTTCAGATTTTTCTTTCATTAAATAAACCTAAGTGGTTCGTGTATGATCATCAATGAAGGTGACAAACCATATTAGTAAGGGTTTTTATTCGTGCAGAACCCCAAACATCACTATGAACTACTGTAAATGGTGTGGAGGGTGTGTATGGTTGTTTAGAGTAGGTGGATTGGGTTTGTTTGTCAAGTTTGCAAGTTCATAATGGAAAGGAATAGAATTTTTATTAAATAAATTGGGAAATACATGCTTCATATTATCAAAACTAGGATGGCCTGAATGACAATGCCACAAAAGTACATCATGATTTTGAGAATTAGAGCTAACTAACGCTCTTCTGGCCTTCCATGCATCTAGATTTGTCAAAGTTTATCTTTCTAAGTAGAACAAACCATCCTACTCTCTAGAACTCCTAATCATCCTCCCCGATTTTAAATCCTGAAAAATAAACAAATCATCATAAAAAATTACCTGACATATTTGACCTTTAGTCAACTTACTTACTGATATTAGATTGGAAGTAAGGGTTGGTACAAACAAAACATTATGTATTTGCAAGTTATCAGATAAGGCAATTGTGCCAATTCCCTCAACCTTAATGAAGACTCCATTCGCCACTTTCACCTTGAGATGTTTGTGACATGTTTTAAGGTTAAGGAATAAAGATTTATTACTAGTCATGTGATCTGTAGCTCCTGAGTCAACAATCCACATATCCGCATTAGTTGTACCGCATTAAGAGCTATAATGGAATTACCTGATTGTACCAAATTAGCACTAGGCACAAAATTTGATGTGTTTTTGTTTTGCAAGCATCCTGTGAAATGCTCGTAATTCTTCTATGCTCAAGTGATCATCATTCTCAACCTTGTCTTCTATCAAGGTTAGATGACTTTAGAAGTTAGGTTTTCCATTTGAGGGTTTGCCATGCAGCTTCTAGCATTCTTCTTTTATGTGGCCTTCTTCTTACAATAGTTGTACCATTTATTCTTTTCTTCATTTTGATATCCTTTCACGATCAGTGCAAAGCCCTTAGAATGACTCAGAACACTTTGGCTTGGCTACTTTGAATTAAAAGTTTTTTACTCTCCTCGAATTGCACAAACACTATGACAAAAACAGGCTAAAGTAGCGCACATATTGTAGCACTTCTTAGAAGAAGTGCCATAGCTTAAGGTTTGTTTTTTCAATTACAAAAATGTAGCAAATGTATCGCTTCTTAAGAGAAGTTCCATAGCTATGTAAAAGCCTCATGTGACACTTCTAAAAAAATGCCATAGGATAGAGGAGAAAAATGCATTAAATATTTTTTTAACAAAAAAAGAAAGCAAATGTGGTGCTTTATTAAAATAGTGCCACATGATAGAATTTCTTTTTCTGAATTAAAAGATGTGAAAAAAGTACTCCAACTATCTAATAAAAAGTCTGGCCCAAAAATTTTTAAAAGCAACTCAAAAAGTCACCAGGTAGGACACAAGTGGGTCCCACCTGGTCAACCCATTGGGGACACATCACTTGAAGAGTGCTCCTCAATAGGGACATTAGGGGCGCTCCCCAATTCATGCATGCTTGACTAGGTAGGCCTGCTACTGGTTCCATGATGGGACCTGCTACTGGTCTTATAAGGGGCCTTCCGGGAGGATGCTCCCCTAGACCTTCTCTTGGGGGCCATTTCTTAAAAGAAGCGCCCCCAAGGCCACCATGCACACACACAAAGAGCCCCCAGTACACACACACATAGAGACACACTTACTTACTCACTCATTCAGTCTTATTTTTTCATTCCTCTCCCGCTAAAATTTTTCACTCTCACTCTCTTCCTTAGTTTTAACTCTCTACCTCTATTCTCTTCTCATCTTCTTTGTTTGTCTTTGGTGGGTTTTATATACATTATTTTTTCTCACTTCATAAATATTTTTCTTTCTTTAGGTCCCACTTGCTCCTCATGCAGATTTGCTACTCGTACAGAGTTTCTAGTCGTGCGGATTGCAGCTTCATTCTTTTTAAATCTCTTATTCCCCACTAAAGATATGTCGGAAGCTCTTTTCTTGTTTGTTTTTGTTTTATTTTGTTCTATTTGTCCCTTTGACTGACTGATCCATATCCAAAAACCAAAACTTTTGATGTGGTCTTTCTTGTACGATTGTTATGTTTTCTTTGTTGTTATTACTAATTATTCTTGTCTTTTTAGGAGTTTCTCTATTGTACTTGCCTCCTAGAAAC
Organism: Acacia concinna; assembly: GCA_037177275.1. Taxonomy (NCBI): domain Eukaryota; kingdom Viridiplantae; phylum Streptophyta; class Magnoliopsida; order Fabales; family Fabaceae; genus Acacia; species Acacia concinna. The sequence goes on along the minus strand of JBAGKO010164922.1, from coordinate 13,614 downwards.
CTTTTAATTATGATATTTAACTCATAATGTTGCTCAATGTTTTGATAACCAAATGGTTAATTGCTATGTTCCTTGGATAAAGCGTATTCCCTTTTTCAAGGGCTTACGTGTGAACCAATGTTACCAACCCACTCATTGACGAAAAGGGTGTGGATTGAATCTATGAAACTGAAATCTGAGAAGGTTTCTCGTTTCCATTCTTCTTTCACGTCATTTCCTCATGAGTTGGGGGCCTCTCATTTGCTCATGAACAAATAAGTGTTATTTATTTTTTTTATTTTGAATGGAAAAGGAATTTTATATATATATATATATATTAACACCACATGTGTTAATTACAACAGGAGGTTCAGGTTATGCAGCTAAGAAAATGGGAAAAACAATAAGGATAATAATACCAATTATTGATAGCAAAAATTAATTCTAATTATTATTTATTTATTAAAGTTGATGTATAAGACGTAAAATCTGTAATGACCACATATATGAAAATATATATGTATATATTGTAAATTTTAATAAATCAAGCTTAGCATTTTGTGCCTATATACAAAAATTTTAAAAAATAAATAAATCTACTCATTTATAGTACAACAACCTATATATTATATTTATAGATGATTTATAATTTTTTATAGAACAACCCATATATTATATTTATAGTAAGTTAGTAACACACCACGTGTTGTCATCAATATTGGTTCAATTGAAAATATATATAATAATATTGATCTATGGGCTTGAATTTTACATAATGTAGTAAATATTTTAATTTTTTCAAAATTTTTGTTAGCAATCAATTGTATGTTGAAACATACCATTGTCAAAATTTTTAGCTCTTCTATATAAGTAAAACAATTGTTATTGAAGCTAGGTGTGTAGATGGATCAAAAATGGATGTAATGAAATTAGTGTTTGAGAGAATATATAGATGGGGTGAAAGAGTTTATTAGATTTGCAACAAAATATACAAATGATCCCAACAAAATCTTGTGTCCTTGTCTAGCTTGTTGTTTTGGAAAGAGAATTAGTCCACTTGATTTGCTTGATCATTTAGTCTGTAATAGAAATGATCAAATATAATATCCAAAAAGTTCCTATATGAAAACCAAGTACCAACTAATTCAATGAATATTAAATTTTGGGAAAATTCCATAAAGAAATTGTGGAGGCAGCTAAGTTGTAGTAATATTTTGGATAAACAAATGATATTAAAAAATTATGAAATTTTCCAGTATAAAGTAGACATGTCAAGCATTAATTTGATATGTCATTTGTGAGATTTGGATGTATATGTTAGGAGAGATGAATTTTTGAAATCTGTATAGTGAAATTCATCGGTTTCTGAAACATTATTCAAAAATGAATTTTTTGGGACTTTTATAATTCTAATTGAGTAAAAAAAGTATTTTCCCCTAAAAATAAACTCAATAAGTGAAATTTGAGCTTTAGAATCATCTCCATTGGATATCCATATCATTAGATATGAATTTTCAAAGTTGGATGAAAATTCTTTCCAGAAAGTCCGAAAATGATAAAATGTAAGTGGAAAATGATAATTTTCTAAATAATTCAAAAAAAAATAATTTTTCCTTAATCCCTGAAGAATTTCAGTCAAGAGGAGGTAGAAAGGCAGCAGAAATGAATTTTTATGAAGCTCCAACAAAAATTAAAACAAGAGAAAGAAAGCTTGGTTGAGAATAAGAACACTTGTCTTGAAATTACAAGAAGAAAGAAAGCTTGGTTGAGAACAAGAACATTTGTCATGAATTCTAAGAAGAAAAACTTGGTGAGAAAGGCTAACACATGTCTTGAAAGGTGGGAAGAGAGGGACACCTCACAAGAAACCTTGAACCCTTCTTAGCCCTTGGATTAGAGAGGGAAAATCCAATGGTTGAGATCTAGCTACACATGTGTTGCAATTAGGAAATAGTTGAAGTACTTGTGTGCAATTTGGCAAGTCTTGGAAACTATAAATACCCCTTAATTCAGATGGAAATTCGTCTGTAATTAGAAAACCTAGGGGAACCTCTTGCCAATTGAAAATTTGAAGGGAAAATATGAGACAAAAGTGTCACAAGTCCTACAACTCAAAGGGAAAGCTATTAGAGGTAAGCTTAAGCCTTAATTTGCTCTAAATTGTGCAATAAATGGGGCTGATTTGAGATGATTTTAGCGGCCATAATATTGATCCCTCGTTGCTGGAAATTTCAAAATTTAGAAGAGGTTTTGATTAGGTATTGAATTATGGCTCAAAATAAAGGAAAATGATAGACAAATATGCTTATACTTTATTTGGTAGCAAAATTTCAACTTGAACTTCCTTGGTGGTGGTTTTCTTGTTTGGGATGCATAAACCCTAAGGGGGAGGTGCTGGCCAAATTTTGTTTGATCATGTGGAAAGAGTAGCCAAAGGGTTAAATAAATGATTCAGGCGTAAAGACAGTGTTTTATTGAAAGAAACATTGAAAATCCAACTTTCCCCAATTACTGTGGAATTTCTTCCAGCCCTCATTTGGGCATAATAGAGGTTGATTTTGGTGGTTTAGATGCTTCCAATGGGTTTAGAATGTAAAATTGTGTGGGGTTAAGGTGGGGAAATCACTTTGGAAGCATTAGGATTGGAATTTAGATTTTTGCCCAAAATGAGTAGTATTTTGGTTTGGCCATGGTTCAAGGGGAAGGAGTTTGATTTTTGCAATTTTGAGGCCAGAAATGGATTCAACGCATGAAATTGTGTAGAGTAGCCCGGGTCATAATTTTCAAAATGGTGGAATTATGCCGGGTATAAAAAGAAAGAGACTAGTACCCTCAAGGACAATTTCGTCAATGTGCGTTTTGAGATAAATAATTATGGTATGAGTTTAAAAATGATGATTGGATGAACAGTAACTCATTCCATATATGTTTGGCATTCTAGGATTCGATCTTTGCCCAGTAAAACGAAAAACTAATTAGAGGAAGGACAAGCGGGTTGGAAAGGTGTTTAGGTTGTAGCACTCTCTTTCATACTCTATATGAAATTGTATATGCTGTTGTTTACCCTTTATGAAATACATATGTTCATGGTGCATGCGAGTACCTTGCATTCACAATGTCTTGGTGACACAATACCACGACAGTGGTACAGAGCAAACTGCGACAGCAATGCAGAACAAATAACGATAATGGTACAGAACAAGTAAGGGTTCCAGCAACAGTTGACCTTGAATACGTGTGCACATTTCCATTTGTCATACAGCAGGAGCTAGGGTTGCGGGCCCTGAGGTTGCCTGTTATAGTAGAAACATGTGATCATTATTTTATTGCTGATGTGGTGCATTGCATGTCTATTTATCGCATTTAGCATGAATGAATGTTGTTAGTACTGAGATTCTTTTGAATCTCACCCTTTCCAATATAATGTAATTTAGTCAGCTGGCCGAAGCAATTATAAGGGCAAAGATGTAGACACGGGCAACAGAAGGACCGGGACACAAGCAAGCGTTGCCATGAGAAAGCTACAGCAATGCAGTTAAATTTTATTTTGTCTAAAGACTGTTAAATTCTAAGTAATATCCTGTGGGATATTGTAAAGACTTACGCACTATATATATACATCAATACATATTAATTATTAACTCCACAAAATTAATGTCAAATTGGCACATTTATCTCTAATTTCTTGCTCCTTTTGGTAAATTTATACATATTGAAGATTAAATGTAGGAGGAAAGTGGGCATAGTTGATAATTAGGACAAATAATCAAATTTGTTGTTATTTTGGCTCTATTCAAATCTTTTGCTTTGATTAAGTTTTGTATGCGATAGGATCAATTTTTGGAACCATGAAGGAAGCCCATCTCAAGCTCATGCCAAAGTATAAAGAGTGGAAAAATCAAGGAAAGATGACAAGGGAAGCAGCAGTTGATCAGTCTGGATTTTCAAGTCAGAAACTTTTTGGCCGCGGCCAAGAATTCCAATTAAAATTCTTGGCCACAACCAAAAATTTTTTTGTCAGCAGCCAACTCTCATTAATTGCAGCTGCGCGTTTTGGGTCCCAGTCATACCAGAATGCTTTAAATACCCTCTTGCTCGACCAAAACACCATTCTTGGGACTTCTAGGGTTTCTTTGAAGCATTTTGGAGCTTCTCTAAGCTAGGGCTTGTGGTTTTAGAGGGAGAATCCAGTGAAGATTGAAGATTGGAAGAGATTCTACCTCATTTCTCTTGGTTCTACTAATTTCTTCCCTTCTTTTCTACATTTTCCTGATATGGCTGTAATGTTTGACATATTTTGTAGCTATTTCATGAACATGTGTTGCTATAGAGCTATTCTAGGATTATTTTGACCCTTTTGTATGGAGTAACTCTTGAAATTCCTCTCTTTTGGCAATCAATGACATGTGTGTTGATTTTAACCTGCTCTTAAAGCTTCTAAGTGCTTGATCAACATTTGGAGTGATTTGTTCACTTAGGTTTGTCTTGAGAGAGCTAACCTAAGTGTAGAACTTGGTTAAAATCATGATTGACTTGAAGTTTACTAGATGAATGGATGGTTTGTTAGTAAAATAGAGATATATTTACTAACCTTGCATTGTCACATTAGGGTTGATGTTTAATGATAATTTTCACTAAGTGTATCAAGAGATTATGCATGTTAATGAAGATATAAACTTGATTTTGACTTGAGAGAGCGTGTTTAAGTGCTTTTGAACCCTAGACTAACTCATATTTTCACTTGTAGTGCCAAGAGAGAGGAAGTTAACCAAGTTTTATGAAGTGCAAAAGGCAAAAAATAATCCTAGGCCCAATTTAATCTTGGAAGCCAAAGATGCAATTGTTTTTACAAATTAGTATTCAAAAATTCTCTGATCATCAAATCTTTGTTTTAGTCCAACTTGGTTGAATTTGCTAGCTGGCCTATTGTTTGATCACACTGTTATCAAATCTCCATGGGAACAATATTTATTTATCACTTTATTATTTGGCGCGACTTGTGCACTTACTATGCGAACACATCCCCAAAAATATTTGGGGACGCCATATGTTATCTACTGCCTCCCCAGTTTTTTTTAGGGATGCTATAGCTACGTCCTTATTTACAAAAATGTCACCACCTGAAGTTTTAACCTCCCTTTTTTTAAAAAGGGACGTCTTTAGGGGATGTTAAAACCAATTTTTGTAGTAGTGTGGTCTTTCTTCTAGATTGTGTTGCATCGTCACTTTTGCCAAACTCAATATCTTGAAGCTGGTGCAAGATATCTGAATTGAATAACATCAATAGAGGTCCTCTTTTTTCTAGTTTCCCATTGAAGGGATTGCATTGTTGTCTAGATCTGTGCTTCTCCTTGGAAAACCTCTGATGACCCATGAAGCACCACTTCCTACTGTGGGGAAGTCAAACCGAGTCAAAATTTAAATTGCAATTTGGACACGCCATTTTGGTTGAACATTCTACCCAAATAATGTTACCAAGCTAGGAAAGTCACTTACAACTTCTCATACGTGTCATACATCTCAACACCAATAACATTCTACAAGTCGAGCAACTCTTGAATAAGCGGTTGGAGGTACATATCTATATCATTATTCGGTGCCTTCTTCTTAGAATGATCATAGAAAAAATGAAAGAGCTTTGTTTCATACACACTACGGGGGTAAGTTGTAGGGAACTAGCACAACTATCCAAATATTATAACTCATGCTAAGATTCCTAAATAGATTGAATCCGTCTGTCACTAGAGCAAGCCTCACATTCTTAGAGTTAGTAGTGAAATCAAGAAACTTTGAGCTGAACACTTTCCAAGCTTAGCTATTTCATGGATGCCTTAACTCTCCATCTTCATTCTTTTCAACGTCACTTCATCCCATGTGCTTAGCTATTTTAGAAGACATAAACAAACATTACAACTATTTTAGAAGACATAAACAAACTTGTAGTAGTAGACGATTATAGCATGATGTTGGGGATTAAGGGTCCTCAAGGAGTACTTTGCCAAGCACGGCATTTGCGATGTCCCTCTACTGCTTCATGTGGTACATCGTCTGTTGATCTCGGTACTTAGTATTCTTAGTGGAGATTTCTTGTAAAGGAACATTATTATTTCATTGTTAATTAAATATTAAAGAATTCATTACTTTTTAAAAACTAAGTAATAAATGTTGAAATATTTACCTATGGTTGTTGGTTCCTCCTGTATTGGACTAATCTCACTTACTCACCAGGCTAGATGTCGTCAGGCACGGCTTGCAGCAATTGATCCATAGGCATCATTTCATCTACATTGACAGAGTGGTAAAGATGATTCCTCCTTGTCTTCCATGCTGTCCCTATCTTCAGGAAGGTGTACTGCTGCCTATCATTCTCCACAGCAAACCTATCATGTATAATATAACAAATAAAAACATGTTAATATTTTCATAATTAAAATACCTTGAAGCTTTTCGTATTTAAATAACTAAATGACAAAAAATGTCATTACATGCACTACTTGCTCAAACGTCCTTCTTGTTTGCTAGGGGCACCTTCTTCCACATTCGAGCATCTGGAGGGAACCACATCCAGTTCCCAGCCAGCTCATTGAGGTAGCTATTGAATAGATGGCTGCTACTCTCAATTGACTTGTTCATGGTTTTATTCCACGATGACACATAACCCTAGCTGGAGCTTATTAAGCCCAATCATGTCCAGCCTCCTGGAATTGATGTTCCCCTACTCATCTGCACAAATTATCACATGTTTTCATTAAATAATTTAAAAATTAAGGACTTATGAAGTAAAAAAAATACTTATAAAAAATGTGATTTAGCTATTATCTACATATCAAATCCAGTCTGTCATGAAGAGGATAATAGCTAAGGCTGATCCTTCTCTATCTCACCCTCCACCTCCGAATGCTGCTCCTCCATGTCACTTCAAGTAAGCAAATACATGGCATCCTCATGGTAATCCTCCATGCTGATATCATATGCATCTAAGCTCTGCTGATGTATAAGATCTACCTCCTCCAAGGCTGCCTGCTCTTGCGATACCTTAGGCATCGCCTACTCCTACGGGACTTGGGGAGCCATCTACTCCTATGGTCACCCAGCGGGGTGCTCTCTCCCCCTACTACTACTCTCTTGATAAATGTGTTTGGGCCGCTCTGCCTCCTTTTCCTTGTCCCTCCTAGAAGACATGATAACTAAATAATATAAATATAAATTACAAAAATGTATAAATTATTTTTCAACAAATTTTTTTTTGCAAGTTATGCAATCTAATAAGAATAATATTAGATAAACAGTATAAAAAATATAAGTATATAGTATACTTATTATTGCAATCCAACAATAGTAACCTCAAATGGACAAAAATGTATAAATGAACGTCGATGAATAAAATCCTCATAGAGAAAGCGCCTCAACAAGTATTCAGTGAAAATGAAATAATGAGGAGGTGCTGGCTATATATAATATTAAAACTTGTAACGATTTTGTACAACTGCTACAAAGTTGTTTCATTTTGTAGCTATTCTTACTAATAAACCATTACATGTGAGCGACCTCTCTTTTCTTGTAGCAATTTTTGTACTCACAACTACTACAAAATGACAAAATGTGTAAAGAATTTTAAATGTAGTTAAAATTGTAGCGGTTTTTTTCCCAAAACAGTTACAAATTTGGCACCAGCTTGGTGCCATCCTTTGTTGTGGTTTGTAAACTATGACAAATGTGGCGCCAGCTTTACGCCATGTAGTGCCAATATAGTGCTATTTGTCGTGGTTTCTTCATAGAAACCACTACAAAGTTATAATTTGTAGTAGTTTTGTGTTGTTAACGCTACAAAGGCCACAACTTTGTTGTGGTATCCCCTAACCTCAACACTTAATCCACTGCAAAAACTTTATTTGTAGTAGTAGCTAGCATTTAAAAATAGAATGTGGGAGATAATGTAGGACATAATACACCAATTTTGCTAGGGGTATCTAAATATTTTAATTTTTGATTTTTTTTTGTTTTTGGTCCTTCTAAATAATTATGGCTCTTCTCAATAAATATATTTTCTTCTAAGTCCTTATTTCTAATTTTCCCTAAATATAAATCTTACAAAGTAATATAACCTCGGACATATGTCGTAATTGTTTTAATCCACCAATAACAAAAAGAAAACGAAAAAGAAAATAAAAACCATTACTATTACATACAAAAAGTCTCAAAAAATGCACGCACAATCAACTAAAGCACATATCTACCTTGACAAGAAAGAGGGGAAAAACAAAAACTAAACATCATTGTTGCCAACTGGTACAAGACTTTCCACATAACTCATAGTCGAAACACCAATGCAACTCTTGATGATACCAAGTACTTTGAATTTATTAGTCATAGGATTGACTTGAATTTCTGTGCTCTCATCAACCACTAGTTCAGCTTTAGTTTTAACAAAATGTCGAAACATATCTCTAACACTGCAAATAATTTTATTCTGCCAAATAGTCTTGGGTTTTAAGATTGGGGGAAATGAAGTGATAGCATATATCTTAGTCCAACTCAATCCGTCTTTCACCCACAAATCAATAGAAGAAGAACCAGATTCTTCACACCCTTTCTCAGAGAGTATAGCAAGTTTGTTCTCGTACTCAATGAGCTTATTGTGATGTGATGATTTAGGGGATAAAGTTGGTGGCATTTTAATCAATGTAAACACTTCTATTGCTATGTCAAATGAGACTATCAAACAACGATCGCTTTCACCTTCTGCAATTAAACCAAACCAAAAGATAGCTCCATTACTATTGACACCGTCATCAGTGATGTTATTTACACTGTTTAAGTTCTCAACATCAACTTCTTTCCGCAACCTTGTGCTCAATGAATATACTTCAGCTCTATGTGTCAGGCTATCATACCAAGATACAAAAAGTATCACTAACTTGTAATCATTAATAATTGGACTAAACCCAAATCCTAAACAACTATACTCATCTTCAAAAAGCTTGAGAGCTTTGGAAACCTCATGAACCTTTCTAATAGCTGGATTCCACAAAAAAATAGATTCACAATTAAAAGGTTCGACACAGAGCAAGCCATTACAGGAGCTAACGATGTTGTAGGAACCCATTGATGAGCTATCAATGAAATGTGGCTTCTGAAATTCAAGAACTTGCATATTACTTTTGATCAAAGATAAGTTACACCCAGGCATAGCGCAACCGAAAAGAAGAGAATTTTGCTCAGAAGAATGGTGGAGGTGTTGAGCAATGAAAAATGGAGTTCTGAAGAGATTCTTCCAATCTTTACTCACACATTGAAATCGCATTAGGGATTTTATCGGAAGTCGTATAAGAATACTTGTGATCATTTCTGGTGGAAGATAAGGTAGTGTGTTGCTGTCCATTGCTACATGATCCATGACGATACACTGTTATGAAAGAATCTCACGCCTTCGCAACCAACGAGAACGGTTAGGGATACGGATTAGAAACTATAAGTATATATATACACGCGTGCGCTTTTTCTTTACACGCAAAATATTGGAAACTAACTTTAGTAATATAATGGTAAAATTTTAACTCAAATGTACTGTGAGATAAATTGATAAACTATATATTTTCAAAGGAATTTTCATTATTCAATGTTCCTAAATTAATAACTGCTGAAAAATTGAAAATTGCTTTGGAGAATACCTCACTAGATTTGGATTCAGGTACTCTAAAGCGTAGATGTGCCAAACGAGAGAGAAAGATGGATAATCAGGAACAGTATGATTTATAAATGACAAACAAGATTTATATGTGTGTGTGTGTGTAATATCTCTATCTTATTATTTTAGGATATGCCCCATCATCCGTTAGTTGAATTATTATTATCTGTATATGCAATATTATATATAATTTGAATTTAAATACATTCAGAGTTATATTATATGTTTTGATAAAAAAAGATTTATATTAAACATACCAGATAATATATTAAATCCTGATTTAATGCGTAAACATGATTGGAATCTAAACTGATTTACTTAAATCATATAATATTGATGTTGAGATTATTATTCGATAACATGAATTAAACTAGGTAAATAATGATATTAAATATTAAATCTATTAAATTTAATTAGAAACTTCTAAATTTATATTCTTTCTAAGCCTAAACAAATCCGTAATAACTTGCAACTTTTATAGGCATTTAACATTACTCAATAGAGTTAATCCAACAATATGAGTCATATTAAAGTTATCAATCAGAGCTCAATCCCAAAATAATCAATCAAATTATTTATAATATGAAAAGTCTTGTGAACCCTCACGAACTATAAAACCATGAAACGGGTCAAACAATGATGGAGAACTGAATATTCAGTATATCAAGTACCGAAGGTAAATCTTCTCCTTTAAATTAATAATATCAAATGGTATTTTATTTTGGGTATTTTGTTTAAAATAATAAACGTTATTTGAGATATTTTACTTCCTTAATTTAACACATTAATTACTCAAACACACGCCCAGAAAAATCATCACACTCACACATGTAAATACATACGCACACGTTATTTGAGTTAATTTTATAACATTTTCATGTAACACTCGTTGTTAGCTGCAACAATTCTTTCTACAAAATAGTTAGTTTATAACCTTCACTAAAATTATTTTTATCACTGATTTATCAAATTGTTGCATTTATCTATTTGTTGACATTTTGTTTAGTCACCATGGTTATAATGAATACTTTAAAAAAAACAAAAACCCTGATAAGGTTGTTTTTAAGTATACATTCAATTAGCTTTTTACACATTTCTTAAGTTAAAAACTCAACATTGAGATATATGAAAAATTAAATGTAGTCATAAAAAATTACTTTTAAAATATATAATAAATATAATTTAGGTGTCATGCAAAGCACGGGTGTTAACACTCGTTTAAACAAAAAATAAAGCTGAATGACATTAAAAAAGAGATAAATTTAGGGGCTCAAATATCATATGATACGATCAGATTCTTTTCCAAACATTAGGGTCTGTTTGCACCGCGTGCGCCCTGGAGCAAGTGGATAGAGAATTTTTATGAGTTGGATTAAGAAAAATAGAAAAACGGTGTTATTAAATTTTAATAAAAATAATATGTAAAATAAAACAATTAAAAACTATAGACCTCACTTGTATCTTTTATTTTCAATTCAATTCATAAAAATCCACCCCCAACAAAAGAAAAAAAAAAACAAACAGCCCAACCAATTGAGAAAACAATCAAACGAACACATAAAAAGTACACATCTTAAAACGAAAAATCATTAACATAATACTAGAGAGACATCGAAACATGTTCTGGCCTCAGTGTAACCATTCATATTTAGAATCAGCTTCTTTGTAGTGGGAATGGAACAGGATAAAACATCCTTTGTTTATTACTCTCTACTTCACTCTATATCACCTTGGTTTCTTTTTTACCTGCTGCATGAACATGTCCCGGATAATCCAAAAACCAGCAATAAAATTATATATCTATATTCTTTGAAAGAAAACTGAAGATTATGATCTAAATCATGCTTTGGAAAAGTTTAACCACATTTCCATCCAACACATTTTTCTAAAAATAATACTCCGATCCCCTCTCCAGTCCTTAATTAATACAATATACACTTTATAGTTTAATATACTTGTTAAAGTGGATCTTATATTAAAAACTGGTGGGAGTAATAATAGCATTTAATTCATTCATAACTCAAATTTACTTCACTTATTTCTCTTTCTTGGCATATAAAATGAAATAATTATCAATGAACATGTAAAAAAAGACATACCCCAAATAATCCATACCAGCAAATAAATTCCATTCACAGGTAAAAGAACTGAACAAGCTGATGTTATAGACACGTGTAATGACCCTAAAAGTCAAGTAGTATAACTACTTCAGTTTTTTTTTAATATTTAATTTATATGTTATGTATATGTGTATCAACCTGAAAATGGTACATATGTGTCTATATATATATACATATAGGTAGAAAATAGTTCTATTGGATAATAAATAAATAAATTTACCAACTTTATTGGTCAACATTTTCTTAGAAATGAATTAAAGTATTTAATTACAATTAAGTCAAGAAACTGCCAAGTTTCTATTTAATATTGAAATTTAAAGTTTATGAGTGGCAATTTCCAAGCCCAAAAGTGGAAGAGTTGGGCGTGGCATATGGACTAAACTGGGGAAAGATTTTTCTCAACTCACTTGGTCCATATTTAAAGTAAAATGAATGGCATAAAGTTGTGGGAGCCAAAATTTATTAAACAGTTAATAATTGGTTTCAATCTCATTATAATTTCCACCTTCTTCCACTTATGTCGGACTTGGAGAAGCTGAAAGGGGGGAGTCCGAAATGACCTCTGTTCATGAAGGATCGAGAGGATCAAACAAACCACCATTAAAACCTTTTTTTTTTTCCTTACACTTGCTACAAAAACAAGTTTTTGCTCTCCTCAAGACCTTTCCTTTCCATCTAGTTATTCTTGGTGGATCACTTGTTGGAGGAATCAGCTTGCGAGAGAAAATGAAGGAAATCAATAAAAAGTTTAAACTTGAGTTAAGTTAGAACGTACATTCAGCTTATGAGTTTCAATTTTTGGTTGGACTTTTCTTTGGCATCTGTAGTCCAAGATTTAACCAACCTTGAGGAAGTTACAATTTTCTGTTATATTGGTATTTTTCTTTGACAAAGATGTAAATGTATGAAGAAATGATTACGAATATTATAAGCTCTGTTTTTAAGTAATGCTATAATCTTGGAAAGTCAATTTATTGAGGGGGGGGGTGCTGTCAAAATTTTGGAAAGTTAGAGCCATATCGGTTTTAAATCAAACCATTACTAGCGATGTGGTTTATACTTGAGCTCTGGCAGCTAATGGAATGGGAGTTGGAAAAATGATTTTTGTTCTTCCTACAGCATGCCACGGCCTGGACAGGGCAGTGAGAGGACGTTGGATTTCAACAATTTTAATGCTTCCATTAGTTCCAAAATAAATAATTGTGCGAGATATAAGGGAAAGAAAGGAAGTTTGAAGCATTTAGAAATCAAAATGGAATTTTTGTGTAATAAGGCCCTAATGTTCTGTTTTGTTGGTTTAAGGGGAAGGAGGTTTCTTTTGATCAATTTGAGCTTAAGGATCAAATATACATGAAACTCCGTGGATGGCAAGTATGTTAGATAAATTTTTAAACATATGGAGTTAAAAAAAATGATGAGTAGAGGTTCAAGTAATTATAAATTAAGAAGTAAAAGAATTTACTTTTTTATAAATGGATTATCAAAATTAGTAGTGCTCAAGAAAAAGAAATGTCAATAGTTTTGCTTTGAGAAAAATTGAAAGTGTGGACAGAATATAAATATATATTGTAAGAACTAAAAGTTTTATTGAATGAGATATTATGGAAACTTTAATTAGACCTTGATTGAATTATTCATATTTTGTTTTGGTATAGTAAGATATACAGAAGTGGTTTAGTTAGAAGTTGGTAGCAACCTATTCTAATTGAAATCTTGAATTGTTTATTGTCTTTTGTTCATTCTAAATTTTTTTTACATATGCATTTAAGTCACGTGAATATGAAGTTTGAGGGAGAAATTTAAAGATATGAGTTATGAATATTTCAT
>JBAGKO010164911.1:0-17408 GCA_037177275.1 Acacia concinna | reverse complement strand
CATCCCGCCAATACAAAAGTTAAGCATATATCCCAATCATACATAGCTATAATATTTTGTGTGGGAAATCTTTGCGTCCAATATATCTGGGCTGCTCACTAGCATTAACTACACACTTAATATGAGTTCTATCAATTGCTCCTATTGCATCTTTAAAATAAGGGTAATATTGTTGATCACTTTCTATGTTTGGGTGGCAATGACGAAACTCTGAATCAATTGGTTTGATATTTTCTCTTGGTAGATTGAAACAACCCTCTAACACATAATGGAAATCCCTATTGTTAGTTTCTCCTGAATGTTGAAACCTTTCTTATAGTAGCATGTTTCCTTGTTCATGACCAACTATATACGGAAACATGGCAATCATTTGATCAACTGCAATATTTTTAGTCCTCATAACCCATGTTCAACCAATTTAGTGAATACGTGATGGAATATATGTTTTTTCACTCGAAAGTTTTCATGACACATTGCATCATATCCTTGCAAAACCTCCGCCACCCACATTATGCCTGTTTACTTATTAGTCCTAAGTGATTGTTTGTTTATATAAGGTTGGAATAACAGTAAAATATGATATTATTTAATTCAAATGAATTGGAATAACAATAAAATGCACCACTTTGAAGGCAAAATATTAATTGGGCACGGGCACTCCTTATATTCATTGTATTTGTCCAACAATCTAGCATGTTTTATGCCTCCCTAATAATTAGAAGTTTTACACTTTCTTTCATGTAGCCCCCCGCCCCCGGGGGAATTGTAACTATGTATAATTATATTCTTTTCTTTCATTCCCTTTTCAACGCATGAAAGAACTGGTAGTACTGTACAGGATTTTTTTTTTTGGGAAAAAATAATGTTTACTTTTTCTATATATATTTGTGCCATTTTAATGACAGGGCAAATTAAATTTTGAAGCCTTAATGATATCCCCTAACACATGGAACAACTAAGCATACGTAGACAACATTATACCTACGGAACATAGTAAATAAAATCATGGTCTCTATCATAGAGTTGTTAACACTTCTCTTTGCTTCAATGTTGATGCAATTCAACTAAAGTAAGACAATCTTTTAATCATCATCAAAATGGGGGAACAAATTCCATTTGAAACAGACCAACCAATGATATTAGAAGAATGAGATTTCAAATTAAAAACATAAAGCCATGAATGAGAATGAGAACTTTGGATTACTGCAGAAATTAGGAACAAACTTATGTGAACTATAGACCACTTTTCCAAGTCTTCGACCACCCTAGTGACGTACACACATGAACACACTAGACACACACCCACACACACGAACACATCATGAACACACATAATTAAGATAAAGGAAATGTTGTCCATAAATGAAAGTGAGACATGCAAAGCATAGAGAGAGTAATTGGTTCTAAAGTTCTTTAAAGATCTATATACTCGTGACCCTTCAGTATCTTGCCCTGAAGGGTGGTGTTCTAATTTCCCATCCCTAGAAGCCTATGAGGTCATTGCTTTATGTAAGGAGGTGTCTCATTTGGAAATAAAGAATGCTACTTTTTCTATGGGGGCTTTTAAGGCTCCGGGGCCGGATGGTTTACAAGCTCATTTTTTCCAGTCTCAATGGAGTATTGTTAGGGAGAAGATATGTTCATTGGTGACTGACTGTTTTAACAATCCAGATTTAATAGCCTCCTTGAATCAATCTAGAGTGGTGCTTATACCGAAAGTGGATCATCCGGAATCTTTTAAAGATCTACGGCCTATCTCACTTTGCAACATGAGTTTCAAAATAATCACCAAGGTCATTGCAACTAGGTTGAGAGGGGTTATGGAAAGGCTCATTGGGTAAAAGCAGTGCGGTTTTATTTCTAACCGTTCTAGTTGTGATAACATAATAATTGTTTAAGAAGCAATCCACTCTATGAGCACTAGTGCAAGAAAAAAGGGCTTTGTGGCAATTAAGGTGGACATGGAAAAGGCTTTTGATCGGCTGGATTGGGGCTTCATAAGGGATACTCTTATGGGTTTACATCTTGATGAGAAGCTAATAAAGATCATCATGGCGTGTATTTCATCGAATTCCATGTCTGTCCTTTGGAATGGTGATGAAGGAATTTCTTTTAACCCTTCTAGAGGTGTTAGATAGGGAGATCCACTCAGTCCTTACATTTTTGTTCTGTGCATGGAAAGATTGGGGCACCATATCAAGGAAGAATGTGCTTCGAACAGATGGAAGCCTTTCAGCTTCAAACGGAATAGTCCAAGGTTGTCTCATCTTTTCTTTGCTGATGACTTGATTCTCTTTACAGAAGCTAATATGGAGCAGATGGACGAGGTAAAAAATGTTATGAAGAGCTTCTGTGCGGTCTCAGGCCATAGAGTTAATCTTGAGAAATCCCGTATGTTTGTATCTAAGCATGTCCATTTTAATCGTGCTTCTGAATTGAGCTGCAAACTAGGGATTCGTCTTTCTGTTGATCTTGGGAAGTACTTGGGAGTGCCGGTTATTCATTCGAGAGTTTCAAAAACCACTTATTTTCCCTTGATTCAAAAAGTTAGAAAGAAGCTTTCTACATGGAAGAGTAAGCTTCTAACAATGGTGGGCAGGTCAGTGCTGATTAAAGCAGTTTTAGCTGCTATTCCAAGTTACTAGATGCAGTCAACATTATTGCATATGTGTACTCTCAATGAGATAGAAAAGATCTCAATGCAATTCTTGTGATCTCAAAACGAAGAAATACAGAAGATACATCTTATAGCTTGGGACAAGATAACTCAGGCTAAAAGTAAGGGAGGGTTGGGCTTCAAAAATCTTAAGCATCAAAACAAGGCTTTTGTTATGAAACTCTGTTAGGGATTAATTTCAAAGAAAGATGCTTTATGGGTAAGATGTCTATGGGCTAAGTATAATTGTGGCGAGGGACCCATGCCTTCGATCAAGAAGAAAAGTAATGCTTCTCAAACTTGGGTTGCAATTTCCAAGGTCTGGGACCTCTTTGAGAAGGGGGTTGGCAGGAAAATTTATAATGGAGAATCAACAAAGTTTTGGCTTGATTTGTGGACTCCTCTTGAACACCCTCTTATTGCTTATGCTGATGTCTCATCCAACATCAATGTTCTAGATGATGTTAAAGATTATGTAGAACCAGATGGTAATTGGATGGCCGATAGATGGAGAGGGATCCTTCCGTTTTGGGTAAGGCAAATTTTGAGTAACATTCAAACCCCGAGGGGTAACTTACCTGATAGATTTTTTTGGCGTCCTGCGAGGGATGGTCTTTTCTCAGTAAAATCTGCCTACCAGTTCATTTCGAATTCCAGAGAGGGAAGTAGTAGAGACTTTTGGGGGCAATTATGGAAGTGGCAAATCCCTGAGAAAGTCAAATTCTTTATGTGGCAAGTAGGCCATGAGAGATTAGTCACAAACTCTCTTCGAATGAAAAGAGGTCTTTCAACCTCATGCGATTGTCCTTTTGAGTGTCAGAGTGAGGAGAGCATTATCCACTCTTTGAGAGATTGTGAGAAAACGAAAGAGGTGTGGAAGCAGATTATTAGCACTAATGTTTTTTCTAGTTTTTTCTCTGGTAATGTGTAGGAATGGCTTAATTGGAATATCAACAATTGCCTAGGCAAAGGAAGATATCGTGACGTTGCATGGAATTGAGTCTTCTTTATGGTATGCTGGACCCTTTGGACCAGCAGATGTAAGCAGATCTTTCAAGGAACTAAGACGTCATCTAAGGAAATACTCCACCAATGCAATTATGCTTTAATGGAAAGTTCTATCAAACACCTCTTAAGTCACCAGATCTATAGAGGGAATGGAAGTGGTGAAAGTCATTGGACTCCACTGCCTTCAGAGTCAGTTCGTATAGATGTAGATGGTTCGATGTGGGAAAACTTTCAAGCGGCTTGCGGGGGTGTGTTGAGAAATGCCCAAGGACATTAGTTATTGGGGTTTTGTCAATCACTTAGCCCATGCAGTGTTACAGAAGCAGAAATCTAGGCTATCCAATCTGGTTTGGAGGTGGCCAAACTGATGGGGTATGATAAAATTTTAATCTTTTCCAACTCTATGGATGCTTACAATATTCTTATGAGAGATTTCTCAGCTGATCATCCCTTGAGGGATATTGTAGTGAAAACTAGAGACTTGTTGTATGGCGATTGGTATGTCGAGTTTCATCAGACAAAGAGAGAGAGCATTGCTTGTGCTGATTTTATGGCTAAGCAGGGCCATGACCAAGGCAACACTATCACAATGGTGCACACGGTGCCTCCAGGCTGTCAAAATCTATTCCTCAACGATCTGTAGTTCTGTGAAGTTTTGATTGGCTAAGCTGATTGTTTTTAAGACTAGTCAGCTGTGTATGTTTTCATTCAAGATTTTGCTTGCCCATTCATGATAAAAAAAAGAGTCCATTCGGTTCTAATTATAAGACCCAATTGGTTTTTTTGAGAGATCAATGGAGTCAAAGGGGTCAATTAGGTCTTATAATTAGGATCGGAGGTAGTATGAATATTACAATATATTTACATGTAATAAAACTCCTTCCGGTCTTAATTATAAGACCTAATTGATTTTTTTAGAGATTAAGAAAGCCAAAAGAACTAATTATACCATATTTACATGTAGTAAGACTCCATCAAGTCCTAATTATAAGAACTAGTTGCCTTTCTTTACGTCCCTCGTTATATAAATTTTTATTTATTTAACTATGTTATTAATTATATGCTTTTTAGATTTTTTATTTGTTTACTTATGAAAATTTATTGTCATTTTTTGCTATAATTTTTAAAATATCACAAATATATATATGTAATATATATAATAATACTTATATTTTTTTCAGTCATTTCCTATCAAAAGTTACTTTTGAAAATTTCAACCAAACAAATTTTATTTTTACATAAGTATTTTATAAGTAACTTCTACAATCTTTATTTCAAAGACAAATCATATTATCCAATCTTACTTTTCTAAAAGTCACTTTTCCAATCTTCATTCCAAACACACCCTATATGTAGACTTAAAATTGCTTCACAGTAAAAAAAATAATTAACTTCTCATTTTGGGTGTTTGGACTTGGATTGAAGATAAAAGCTACTTATGAAAAATAGAGTGTATTTTTTCAAGTGGAGAGAGAAGGGAGGAAGGAGATAGGAAAGTGAATAGTGACAAATAGGAGGAAGGAAAAAAATAACTTATGCAACGTTATGAGTCCAATTAGAAAAAAGATAAAAGTATTTCATTGAAGAAAGATATTGACAATACTAATTTTTAACAAAAATTCAAATTTAAAGATTTGTTGGAAAATAATAGGAACAGGGTGGAAAAAAAATTTCACACCAAATATTTTATCATTATCAAACAAGTAATTCTGGAGATTGATTCTATGGAGGCAATTATGTTGTGTACCATTGTTGCTAGTGAGGATCATGTGGATTACCACATTCTCATAGAAATCCATAGTATGATGTAGCGTGACTAGACGGTGGAGGTCAAATACGTGAATCGGATGTGTAATTATGCAGCGGATTTTTTGGCGAAAGAAGGTCTTCAGTCTCACAGAGGGGTTCATGTTTTCTCAACATCTCCTCCTGGTTTGACTCAGTTTCTGGCTCAAGATACTCATGCTAGAGTAGGAACCATCGGAATGTAGGCTTTGGTTTCCTTTGTTATAAAAAAAAAATCAATTTGACAAAGTTTTATGCAAAAAACTCTATAAAAAATTCATTATAAATTACTTTTCTTCTTATCTTCTAAACAAGTGTCAGTTTTAAAAAAAGTCACTTCTGTTATCGCTAATCCTAACACAAGTCACCTTTTTCTTAAATCACGCTTGATAAGCCACTTAAAAAAAATCACTTCTCCCACTGATAATCCAAACATACCCTTAAGTAAGAAAGTCATATTGTAAAAATGACTTGTATTTGGACTGAGGATAGCAAAAATGATTTTTTTTTAAAAATTGAAATTTATTTTATAATAAGCAAAAAAAAGCAACTTCTAATGGATTTTTTTAAAGATTTTTTTTTAAAAAATTGTCAAATATTTGAATTTTGATAATGGTTTAATATTTAAAGTAAGATTTTTCTTTCCACCTTGTCCCTATTAATTTAAGGAAAAAATTAAAATACTTAATTAATTGTTCATTCTTAATTGGATAACTTATCTCTAACAAGTTATTTCATGATTCATTTGTGTTAAACTTAGCATAAAAAGATGGGAAAATCCTAGAAAAAAATAATGGAAATGGTAAAAAGACAATTTAATGATGTGAAATCTGAAAATCTCATATGAGTCCTTGGTAGAAATTTGGAATTTTTGGAATCTTGAAATTTTGTGATATTACTTAAATGCCCCTAGATTTTCATAGCAAGGGTGTCTATATTCACAGCTTGAATACATATTACATAAATATTTTTGTTGCTATGAATTGAGATACTTTTGCTGTGAATATAGATACTCTTGCTGTGAAAATTTAGAGGCATTTACGTAATTTCACAAAATTTCAAGATTCCAAAAATTCCAGATTCATATTAAAGAATGATATGGGATTTTCATATTTCACAGCATTGAATTGACTTTTTACCATTTCCATAATATTTTTCTAGATTTTTGCATAAAAAGATATGTAAGCTTAATGACTACTCATTTATCCTATTTAGTTTTTTTCCCTAAAATCCCAATTAACGTTATTTTTTTTCTATGGAGCATAGACCGAAGTGAGACAGAAGAAGAGATGAGGAGAGGGGTTCCAAAGCCCTTTTTGGAAATTCTCTGTGAGCATGAGAATTTCCAAAATAATAATAATAATAATAATAATAAGCACATGTTTAAATTGTCTCACCAATGACACTCCTCATGTCATTTTTTTTTAAATAAGTAATTTTTTTTTCTCGTGGGCTTGATCCTTAATATAAGCAAATTTCTTTTCTTGTTTCAAATTTTTTTATCACTAATTGTCAAACCTCTCTTCTGATTCGACATCCATCAGAGTAATTGAGTACAGTTCAATAAAGAGCAAGAAAATAGTGTAAAATGATACTGATATATTAAGGCAAACTTAGGTATATTCAACGTACTATACATTATAGCTCAGAATATTTACAAATATGTATATAATCTCAAAAGTTCAAGACTAGAATTATTAAACTAAACAAAAAGTGTCCGCGAGTCAAGACCCAGACTTTTAGTATCCAGTCTCTACATCTTTGCCACGGGTTCCTCTAGCTGGGTAAATTAAATTTTGAAGGAAAATGGTGAGATTTGAATCTCAGTAGCAATAGACAATCATTCGTAATAAATGCAAACATGCAAAGCAACCATCCACATCATCATATTGCAGTCATCAATATCATCATTAGAACACATACTGTGTTCAAATCATCATCATCAGAAAGATGCAAAGTGTAATGCATGTCTCATGTCTCATTGTAGACTGTAAACAGTCATATCGTTTCTTAGGTGTCCCCGCCTCAACCTTATGGACATATGCTTGTCATAGGCCAGTGGTGAACCGAAATTGGTCACACCATCTCAATCTCATGGTGAACCAGAAATGGTTACACCATCTTATGGGCGTCAGCTCGTCTCAGTCTAACAGTGGACCTATAGAGTAACACCATCTCCTGGGCGTTTCTAGCACGGGTGACCCTGTATCTCAATCTCTGTCTCATGCATGACATACAATACATGCAACATATCACAATTATTATTAAAGATAGAGTTACTATCTAGAGACTTTTCCTTGTGTGGCTTTTCTACTGGCTCTTCAATTCTACTTAAGCAAATATCGTATCCTACAAGTCCAAATGTATAGCAATGAGCTATTATTTACTAAGTACTTATGTTCCAAGTGCCTACCATTTAGTCAAGTTGGTTGTCATTTAGTTTAGTGCTCTAGGCCCAATTAAGTAGCTAATGTGAATATTAGGCCTAAGGTCCATTAAATTCATATGAGTTAAGTGCTGACTAGATTTTTCTTTAACTTTGAAAAATCATAACAAATTCTACGAACCTCTAAATTGGGTGGTTCAAAGCTTTATGTGATCCTTATTAAGTCTAATTTACAGGAAAAATATTTACTCCTACAGCTCTCATGCACACAATTCTAAAATCAATCATAACCTACTACTGTCATAGGACAACTTCTAGAATCATTACCAAATTTTAAATATTTGTATCTCCTAATGTGCTTGTCCAATTATTAAAAATTACCCATTGAATTAAATCTTGTTGGATCTACTTTATTTTTGAAAAATTTCGTAGGTATTGGAGTTCATTTGAACAGAAAGAAACATCTCACAATCAGTTATACCACGAAACAACTTCTAGATTTAATATCCAAATTTCAAAAATCATAATTAATTCTAAAAACCTCCAATTTGACTAATTCCAAGCCCATCGTAAACCTATTTAAGTGTAATTTCAAATAAAAATATCTTTTTCTAGAAAACCTTAACTATTCCAAATTTGATTTTAGAAATAGGGCCAACAAAAAATACCTCACAACCAAACTGTTTCTAGGAACAAACCATCAGTATTCAAGTTTTTTGTGCTTAACTTCTCCATACTCATTTTCAATCACCACATTTAACCCTTTACAAGACTAAAACAAAACCAAACCATATTTTCTCATATGATATGAAACTAGGGTAGAAATGATAAACCAAAAAAATCCATAAATCATAGTAATACTTAGCTCAAAACAAAGTCCTAACTCATCCCTTACTTTCTTTAAGCTTTGTTTCTCACTTCTACCACTTTGAGTCTTATAAAATGACTCAAGATATCTCTTTTTAAAATACAAAAATTGTAGGATTGAATCTTAGGATGAGAGAAACAATATTCATGAAGACCATTTGAGCTAAAAATGTGAAGAACTTAGTGAAAATCTAGAGAGAAACTACCTAATGTTCTTGAGCTTTCTCCTTTTCTCTCTACCTCTTCTTGGATGTCTAAATGGTCATTGTGAGAGTCATTTGGTATATTTCATCACACACTTACTCTCTCCTATAGGGTTGGCTGGACCCCAATGAAAAAGTGGGACATTTGTAGACTAATTTGCCCACGGTTAGTGTAAGTATTACTAAAGTGCCATCCGGTTGAATTTTGACTAGATCTTTTCCTTAATATTTGAAAATTCATAACTAATGGTACAGATGTCCAATTGAGATGGTTCTAAAGCCAATATGTCTCTTATTGAATCTAGTTTTAGGGAAAAAAAATAATTTCTTTGATCAATTGGATTCATAACATTCAAAAAAAATTCATGATTAAACACTCTCTAGAAGTCAACGAATTTTACTGGGTAAATTTCAAAAATTTATATTTCTTAGCATAGATATCCAAATCATACAAAATACATATCAAACTAAAGGTTGACATGTCTACTTTTAGATTGAAAAGGTTCATAATTTTTGATATCATTAGCTTAGGTAAAAGTTATGTATAACAAAACTGCCACCGCTAGAATTCTAAAAATTTGTTAGGAAATACTTTTGTCATCTTTCTTGTACCAAAATGTACCATTTTATTCTATTTAATTCACTCTATTTATAAGGAATATTTGATGGTGGAAATTTGGTATGTTACACTAATTCTCTCTCATATTGGTCTATAAAATAAAACAATTTTTCAGTTTTATCTTTGTAATTAATGCTCATTTCTAATTTACCACTCATTAAAATTTCAAGCACATTTTTTAATAAGGATAAAAGTGAAAAAAAGTTGCAATTCATGACATATTAAATGAGTTAACTATCACTTCTTGTTTCCTGTAAATTAGTTGAAGTGCCCTATATTGTGGACCAGAAGTAGTAGTCATTTACTACACATTCCCTCTCATATATTTTCTATACATTCCCTCTCCTACTTTTTTTTCATAAATAAGGGCATTTTTTTTAAAATGACTTTTTTGACACATTTGTTATTTTTAACTAATCTTAGTCACAAGTTAGTTTTCGCAATTATAAAGAAAGTTGTTTATAAAAAGGTAAGAGAGAGTATTGCTACACACAAATTACATCATGATATAACCATTTAAAATCACATAACTTTATGGATTTTCTTTAAGAAAAAAACTTTTCTAGACTTTATTATCACTCTTCAGTTCCCAAACACCCTATTGGGCTATGGTTATTTTGATTTCATAATTTTATTTTAACAATATCTTTTAAAGTGATTAAAACTATAGAGATTGAGTTATAGCGAGTCAAAATTCAAGGACTGAGTTACAGCCGAGTCAAAACTATAAGACTAAGTTGCACTGAAGTATAAGGATTGAGTTATAATTTGGTCAAAACTATAAGGATTAAAATATTAATTTTCCCAAAAAAAATTCTAGACTTTATTATCTTTTTTTATAAAGATCAATTAACAGTAAAAGATATCAAATGAGTTATACTAGAGACTTTTAATCGTTGTTGGACAAGATTGCAAGGAGTTGATTAAGCTACTACCTATACTTTAGTAAATTTTAACATCAATCAAAGTAAAATAATATAAAAGATGGCTAATATCTTGTTGAACAATGTTGGGGTAGGATGACCATAAATTGATATCTCAGAACCATTGCTTCTTCATGCATATTATAGACAAATGATCTCTTGTTTCATTGTCAAAAAAGAGGGCTTTAAACAATCCAACTTAGACAAGATCTTAGTCAAAGTGAAAGACTGAATCGATTTTCCCTGATAAATGATTATCACTTTTAACATCCTTAATCTAGCAACATTAACCTTTTCCAGCAAGATGCTCCAACCTAATGAAGGTAGATCACACATGATTTTAGGCTGAGGTAAAGGAGGATTATTGACATAAGAAGGAGAAGATTCCTGAATAGTGAAGGTGACACGATTGATAGATGCTAAAAAATGAACTTCTTTGATAACTTGAAGAGGATCTATATTTTTTCCTTCACGTAATGTAAGGTTACGATTCCTCCATATAATGACAATCAATTTGATCATGAGGAAGATCACTTCTTTGCAGTCATCTTTAAATAACTCTGAAAGGGTGATTTTCAACCAATCCTCAAATCTTTGAAAGCATGAGAAATTAAATGAGATGGATAAACTGCCAAACTAGATTGCACATGTTTTTGGACAGTTAAGAAAAAGATGTTCCAAAGTTTCACATTTATCACAACCAAAATTACAATTTCCATGGTTTGGAACATGGTGTCTGAGAAGCACATCTATCGATGGAATGGCTTCATTTATAATTTTCCATATAAACAACATATCTTTCATAGGGAGTGACAAGGACTAAATAAATTTTCAAAAGTTGACAAGTTGAGTCTGAAGTTGGGAACTCAATCGTTTAAAGCAATACTCACCTTAAATTCACCAAAAGAATTAAGTGCCTACACCCACTTATTTGATCCATTGAGATAGGATATTGGAGTTTGAACAATAGGACAAGCAATATTTGTTGAGTATATCCTGCTAATCAAATAATAATTCCATCTAATTAGGCACCAGCAAGATGGAAGATGCATTAATAAATTTGCACCTATTCTAATAGAAGAGACATTTGCATAAGATTGCATGGGCAAACCATAAAGGGTGGTTAATTGAAACTGAATGCCCAGATCCAATCTTCCAACAAAAGTGATCAATAATAACATGAGCATTGTGGCATATACCCTTCCATATCCATGAAGAGCTGTAAGGTTTACAAACTAAATTTGAGGTATTTTCATCCACATACTTTAGTTTGATATGGTTTTTACATTTCCTTCTAGAAATAGAAGAATGAAAGTTTTGTTATTCCTTTCTCCTTCACAAATCCATTTTAGTTTAGCATGCTAAGACTAGAAGTTTTTTTCACAATCACACAAGAATTCTAATTGATGTTTCATATTTGCAAGCTCAAATTCTTGATCCTGAGAAGGGGCACAATGCATAGATATGGAAGAAGATAATCGGTACAATCTATCTTCTATTTCCTTTATTCTAAAGAAAAGGTTACCAATATTCCTCTTGTTCCAAGTTGTCAATTATGATATCAGTTTGTTCAGTTTACCTTTTAACTTGAATGCTGGTACACTAGGGATTAGGATTGTCCAAGAATCCTGAATGATTTTATCACATTCTGGAAATTTGAACCATAAGTCCTCAAATTTTTTGAAGTGAATTTTCTTTTTTTTCCCATATCAGACAGGGAGAGTAAAGAATTGTGATTAGAGGCAGCAATTGGTAAAACTTCTGTCATAGAGAAAGGAAACGTTGACAACCATCTTTGATTAATGAAAGATCTGTCAATTTTTTCCAAATGAAAAGCATTTCTTTTTCTATTATTCGACCAAGTGAATGCTAGTCCTTTTTGGTGAACTAGCACAAGGTTATAGTCATCCAAACAACTTTGAAATTCTCTCATACCACTTTTTTCACTAGAACATAATAATTTGTCTTCAGGTAAGAGAATTTGGTTAAAGTCACCAATAATCAAACAAGGACCATTGATATTACCATATTCAGAGACTAACCATTCCCACAAGTTGTGTCTTAAGTTGGCTGCTGGTGAGCCATAAATGAGAGTGATAAAGAAGGATTAGTCACAATTACATCAACAACAAAAGAAGCTTTCTAGGTTATCAATGCACCGCCTCCTAAAGTAACTACATCTATACCACAATAATTACTAAATCCTAAATTTACAAAAGGGATGAAGGCATCTTAAACATATATTTTAGCTTCTAATAAGAACACAAAATCTAGACAATTCTTAGAAACTAAAACCCTACATTGTTGAACTGTCGTGGCCTTCCTGAAACCACAACAGTTCCAACTCAAGATTTGTATGGCTCCTTGGGAAGCTTTATTTGGGCCACTTCCCTAGCCACCTTGACAAAATTGAGAGACTTTTTGTTCTTCAACCTTAGTTTGCCTAAAATTCTTTTCCTTAAATAAAGGTAGAGGGACCACATGAGAAATTGAATGCTTACCAACTTTTTAGTATTCCTTTCTAGATTCTTCTAAGAGGTCATGATATCGCTTCTTAGTAGCCCAAATATTCTGATCCTTGATCTTTAAGCATGAGAAACACACTTTTTTAAATGGTCAGAAGAAGGAATCAAAATCCTCATTGGAAGATGGCCACTTCCTTTTCCTTGCAAAACCAATCTTGATGCGGTTATCTTCATAATTATCCTTTAAAGAATGTCTAACCTTTTTGAAAAGCATTGATTGCTGACCATCCATATTTTTCCTTTTAGTACAAATAAGAATAATTCAATAAAGAGAGAGTCACTATTATAAATTCTAGGATTACACCCCTCCTTTGAACAAGAAACATCATTGACTTGCTTTATGCTTTTTTTAAAAATTTTTTTGAGTCCCAAATCAAAAGGTTATGCTTTTCATTTAAGGCTTCCCTTACCAAGATCTTTTGATATAAAATTAATTTTAAGACTACACTCAATGGCAAAAGAATTGTGAGTCTCAGAGAAAACATCGTAGTTGGATTTCTTGACTTATTACCTACAATCGAAACAAGAACATGAGCATGAAGAGGTGACAACAAATTACAATTCTTAGCCATATGACCAATGCCCAAACAAGATGAACACAATCTTCCAACTTCTTCCACAACAAGAGTCACCTCCAAAAGATTAAAATCCAGCAATACATTGATAAGATTGAGACCCATATCTGAAAGGAAAATTTGAATCCGCAAACCATTTTCATTCAAGTGACTATCCTTATCATAGAAAATGAATCTTCTGAGAGAATTTCCAAAAAAAATATGTTGTCTCAACATTGTAGTATTTCAAAGGCAAACTATGGATTTGAATCCAAACTGGAAATTTTTGAACAATTATATTGGAAAAGTTGATATGTGGCTTCCAAGGAATATGGTGACAAAATAACCTTGCAACATCTATGGACCATGAGAAAGCATGTAAGCTAAATCATCCTCAAACTGAAAATAAAGTGGGAAGGAACAATCAACTTGTTTAAGTATCGATATCATACCTTGCAACTTCCAATGAATCCAAATCAAAGCTTGAAATTTCGAGGCATGAGGCTTATGGCTATCCACAACCATAGCAACCAAATGACTCCTTGTGAGAGAAGACCAATCTAGGAACATATTGACTAGCAATCATAGAGACAACCTGTAACATCTCAAAATTTTTGAAGGCCAAAATAGTGTTTTCAGGTAGACCCTAATTTTTTCGAGGCCTAGATGAGGTATTTTGGGTGAACCAAGGGCCTTAGCATTAGTACATTATTTTAGGAAATTTTTTATGCAGTAAAAATCAAAAAAGAAAACCTGTTATGTGAGCAAAGCCTTGAAAATTGTAAATTACCGATAAAAAGGGTTTTATGGAAAAATTTATTCTAGGATTTTTAGACATCCAAAAATTCTGAAATTTTAATAGTAGTCTCCTAGTATTTTTAGAGATTTTATATGAATTTTTTATAATTTTGGATGACTGTAAAAAATTTTAGATGTTTCCGATTTTTGGGTCATTTCGGAGGAAATTATCGGATGAAATTGGGCTAGGAGGGCTCCTTAGGCTCACTTGGACGTGGCCCAAGCTTGCTTGCTAAAGGAGGCAGATTTTGGCATGTGAAAAAGTTGAATTATGTAGAAGGGTACACTTGTCAATAAAGGGAAAATGTTTTAGGAAAATTACACCTAAAAACCCAATAAATATTTGCATTTTGACCCCTCTCCTTCAACTATAAATAGATCTCCCCCTTTATCTTTACACCAAAAACGTGCTCCCCTCTCCTTCTTGAAGGAATTCCACCCTCTTAAAGTAAGCCTCTTCTGGAGTAGTTTCCAGTGGTCCCGGCCTGGTCTTCAATCAAAGTAAATTTGGATTCCCTCCCTCTTTTAAATCCTTTATTTTTCCAGCAGTTATTAGTGTAGTTAGGGGAGGTTCTATCTAATTAGGCAGGCCTAGATAGTGAACCTAATTCTGTCCAACTATCTAGGCCAAAACCAACCTTCTTAAGGGAAAGTGCTGCCCAATTGTTCTGGACCAGAATAGTCTTTCTTAGGGAGAGGTGTTATCTGACTATCCCGAACTAAGATAGCATTTTCTAGGGGGAGGTGTTGTTCAATGGTCCCAGACTAAGATAGTATTTCTTAGGGGGAGGTGCTGTTCGATGGTCTTGGACAGAAGTAGGATTTTTAAGGGGAGGTGCTACCTAACTGTCAGGAGATATTGTAGGCATATCTAAAGAGAGAAGTTGCCTAACTATCTGGGCTAGGGCAGTGGGACGAGTTAGTAGCAGGGACCTGGGGCTGCATAGGATGGACAACAGAAGGGTACAAGTAAGGTATTGATACTGCACAGGAAGGGGGCGGATACAGTCTAGGTAATAGGGAACTAAGACCCTAGGGGGTACAGGAAAGAAAGGGCGGTAGGATACTGATAAGGGCATGTAGTAACAACCATTTATGGTGGTCTGTATAGGCATTACAGAGAGATGAACCAGAGATCTAGAAGTGCCAAAAACAGAGGAACAACACACCTGCATTATACGAGGATACTCAGTAGCTAGAATCTCTACCCTTAACTTGTATTGCTCTGTTTGTCTGTTGTTTGTTTATTTCTTGTATGTTGTGTTCTAGTTGAGCTAGCATGTATGTATGAGATGTATGACTCTCTGTTATATACCTTGGCTATTGAGCAAAATAGAGTCACGTGCATACTCCAGGTATATGGTAGGTGCCGAGAGAGAGGGCATTAGAGGGGAAATACAAGCATTGCATTTATCATGACATGCATTGCATTACATTGTTATCGGTATGATTCTACTACTAAGGTTTATCCAGAAATCTTACCCTTTCCACGATGCAGGTGAAGGATCTACAGGAGGCAGGGGAAAAGAGCGAATTTAGTTGTAGACATTTCTGTTTCTTGTTTCTTGGCATGTATTAAGAACAATATCGATATTGTATATTTAGGATATTAACAAAAAGTGGTTAACTTGTTAATTATGGTTTGAAATTTTTATTCTCTCTGTTTTACCGTTCCAACACATTGGTGGTTCCAAGGGCCATCTTAAGGGAAGGTAATGAAATTAAGGTAAGGTGTTAAACAACCAGTACACCAATTCTTGATAGTGGAATCCAAATTGAAGTTTCCCCAAAGTAAATCCACTCAAATTCATAGATGAAAGAGACCCATACAGAATTTTAATGAGATTAAATAAATAGATGTTAACCCTAAGAAAATTAAACCCCCTTTAAAGGGCTTCTTTCACAACCCAAGTGACATAGAATTTATCCCCACTAAAATGATTACAAAAGGAATTATATATTAAATAGATTAGCTACAGCTTGCACTAACCAACAAAAGACTAAAACCATGAAAAGAACAACAATGTTGATGAGCTAGACTGCATTAGGAATAGTCCTATGAGAGGTTTGACCTAGTGAACAAACAAGAATACAGAAACAAGAGAGATAAGCACTCCGTTTTTTACCTTCAAGTACCACAATATGAAGATAGAGATCTTCGTGTATGGCAGATATCTTTGTCTACAAGAAAAGCCATAGTGCAATTAGAAGAAACTCCCTTCAAAATTGAAGATCCAAAAGCACCAATCCACACTACAAAAAAAACACATATTTGTAGCGATTAAAATGTAGGATTTATAACGGTTTTAACCACTACAAATAGCATTTGTAGCGGTTTATAAAACCGCTACTAAATTGCATGTTGCAAACTGTTTTGTAGCGGTTTTTAAAAACTGCTACTCATCACCAATAAACCACTACTAATTTGTAGCGGTTTCACTCAACTGCTGCAAAATCTAAAACTTTGTAACGGTTAGTAAACCACTACAAATAAAAAAATTATGAAAAAAAAATTTTGTTAAGAAGAATTTGTAAAAATTTGGCGGGAAAAATTTGAAATTTGTGATGAAATTTTGTAGCGGTTTTAAAACCGCTACAAATTTAAAAAAAATGTGGCGGGATTTAAGGGAAATTTAAGTGCCTATTTCTTTTCACTTTGGAAACCACGGTTTGAGCAAGCCGAGACAAAACTCCTATCACATACTTACCTCAGAGTCCGTAAAAGCTATTTTCAAACCATGGTGCCAAACAGACACTAAATTTTGGAGCAAAAATATTAGTAGCGGTTTTTACAAAAAAACCGCTACTAACATATAAAAATCTTTTTAAAAAAGGCACAGAAAAGGACGCCAAAATGAGTATTTTGTAGCGGTTTAAAACCGCTACAAAAAGAGATTATAGGAAACAAATATTTAAATTTTTTGCCAAATTAGATAAATATAATATTTTAATTTTGTGTTTAATAATGAATTTGAATGTGATTAAAAATCTTAATATATTGAAATGTATATAAATTTAACTTTGACAGTTATAAAAATTATTATCAGAATGTAAATAATCTTAATTTGTTCTAGTTAATATAAA
>JBAGKO010164872.1:0-19737 GCA_037177275.1 Acacia concinna | reverse complement strand
CATTATTTCATGCACGTGCAACAAGAGAAATTTCCCATGCTTTATTGCCATCAGCATGTGACAGATCAACACAATTTAGTACTATATCAATACAACCCCATTCACATCCCTTTGTATTTGTTTTATTTAGTTTCTGATATAATTCTTCACAGTCCATCTCAAAAATCACCTTGTCTCCCCACCATAACTCTCCATTCTTCAGTGCTTCCATTACAACCAAGCTTTCTGCCATGAATGCAGAATCAGCCTCTATCTTTAGCCCAATTCCACCAATAAACCATCCTACCCAATCCCTTCCTACTATTCCTATCGTTGCTTGATTAGTCAGACTACAGTAAGCAGCATCCACATTCACCTTTACTTCTCCCCATTTCGGTGTGTGCCACTTTAACAGTCTATCCCATTTCTCCACTATACTTCCCTCCTACCTTTCTTCTCATTAGACTCCCAATAATGTCTGACCAGTCGCATTGCCCCTGCAACACAAGTATAAGCATCAACGTCAATATGCTCAAAAATATATCTACACCTTGTCTTCCAAATATTCCAGCATATACTAGACAGTATTGTTGTTCCATATTCATTCTTCTTCACTTCCCCTTCCATCCACTCCTCCAACCATTTATCCATCCTACTCAATCCATTTCCTTCCATCCTCAATCCCAACGGAGATCCAAACCAGCACAGTCCATGGGCACAGAAAAAGCATATGTTCTATCGTCTCCACCTGTACTTTACAGATTTCACATACTGGATTTGGTGCACACTTTCTCTTATACAATGCCTCCTTTCTAGCCAATGCCCCATTCACTGCTCTCCACATAAAATGAAGTATTTTCAATGGCATTTTGATATTCCAAATACCATTCCACAATTTATGTGGCTTAGCATACACCCTGCCCTCTTAAATCCATCCCTTTCATTTTCACCATATGCTTTCTTGTATCCCAATTTTACTGAATACATACCATCCCTGCTTCCCTTCCAGTAGAACTTATCTATAGTGTTTATCACAGGAAGCCTTTCTTTTCTGATTTCCTCCATATCCGCCCCTGTTAGGATTTCTTCAAAGCCGTCCAAACACCATTTCCCTTCCTTAATCAGCTCCTTCACATACATCTTTTCCATGGTTGCTGACTGTACTCTATCTCTCAGTTTACCTTCTTGCACTTCTGGCAGCCATTTATAATTAAACACTCTTACCCTTTCATTATTCCCAAACTTCCAGCAAAGATCCCGCTTCACTAATTCCCTTCCCTCCAATATGCTCGCTCATCCCCATGAAGCTTTATTACCCATTTTTGCCTCCAATAATATTAAACATGTATTATTGGTAAAATCCGATTTGAAATGGTCATCAACTCAAATATAACATAATTTAATCTTGCAAATCTATTTCAATTTCAAATCAAGACTTTAGATACGAATCCTCTAATTTCAATTTCAATTTTAAATTTGTTTTAAATCAAAACATACGATAAATAACATAGGCAACAACTAAGAATACTCCCAGCTAATTTAAATATAATTTGTTTCAAGAATAATTTAAAATACTATATAATTATTAAATTCAAATCAAAATAAAAAGCTGTAAAACTTAGTAAGCATTAGATATTGATTTAAGGAAAAAATTTATTTAAATACTATGTGAACTTCTAAAACCCTAAAAAGCTTATTAAGGCTTGCAAAAAAAACAGAAAGTGATTTACTAAGAATCTGGATATCAAATTTGAGTTGCCCTCCTCTTTCTTTCTATCTCTCACTTTCTTCTCTCTCCTCTTCCTCCCAGTTTTCTTCCCCACCGCCACCAATCTCCACAGCCCCATTTATCTCATATTCTCCATTCTTTGATCTACAGCCACAGAAGAAGCAGAACTCATGGCTCTTGGCAGTGGGATGCCAGAGAAACAAGGAAGATGGCGTTACATGGATTCTCTGTTGGCATTTATGTGTGTGTGTGTGTCAAGTAGGAATTTAGTCCTACATTGCTTGGGAAAGAGAGAGTTTCATGGCATATAAGATACCATGAGATATGGGCTTGTTAAAGGGCCTAAGGGGAGAGTGGGCTCGCGCGCACAACGATGGGCCTCCAATGGGCAAGCGCAGTTGAAATCTGTCGATTTCCCCCCTGCGCGCGAGTAAATAAGGTCTGGGTAATTTTTATCAAATTATTTTTAAAAAAATAAAAAAAAACCTTAAATTTATTTCCTGGAAATTTGGCTTCCCAGAAAACCTCTGAATTTCGTTTTCAAATTTTGGCTTCACAGGAATGGTTTAAATTTCGTTTTTGAAATTTTGGCTTTCAGTTTTCAGCTTCCTAAATATGTATTCCCAATGGACAGAAACTGCAGAATTGAATTTGCTTCAATGTTTTGATTCCCTAACGTGCTGAAACGATGGCCTTAATTCAGAAACGGTGGCCTTAATTTTGAAACGAAGGAAACTGATGGTTTAATTCCAAAACCTCACATTTATTCATGATTTAAATTCTTGCCCGCATGTGCCTTGGATGATCGCCTATAAAAGGTGAATTGTGCAGAAGGCAAAATCATCCAGCTCTGAACTATCGAGCGCTATCCTCTCCTCCTCTGAGCTTTCTCTCTTCGTCTTGCTTTTCTGCTAGTTTCTGTTTACGCTTTTGCTGTTCTGTTTCACCCTGTTCATTTCAGGAAGGGTCCATTTTATCCTGGGGAGTGTCACTTCCACTTCGACGGTAGTTGCGGAATATCTCTTAAGGGCAGCGTCAACAGACGTGACTCGGATTGTGTAGTCATTTTGAAGCAGCATCGACAACACCTTTAATGTGGGGAAAGCTAAAATAAAGGAACTAGAAAAAAAAGATTTATTGTAAAGTACTATAAAATATATAATTACTTAAAAGAACTAAACATTATAATATAAATTTAAAATAACTAAATTGTCCCTAACAAAACTTCTTACATTATCTATCGTATTCATAATTAAAAAATAATTAAAACTAAAACCTTCCATAATTCAAATCATATATGTTTTCTTACTCATTATTTCTCACCCCATTCCATATTCATATAATCAATATATCATCAATAAGTTGCATAACTTATACTATTAAGCACTTTTTACAAAAATAAAAAGCTAAACCCATTTCATATTTTTCATGATATAATAGATTAATTATGTTTCATAATTTTATTAACATTAAATAAATTTTAACCTATATAATTTGTTTCTAAAATAAAAATAAATCATATAAAATTTCTTGGTATATAGCAAATTATAATTTTGGAAAAAAATGAAGAATGGTTAATTTTTGAAAGTTGTGAAACATAAAAATTGAAAAAAAAAGTTGTTTAATTTGTGAAATTTAAAATTTTTTGTTAGTTTTATAAATAGAATGTAGGAGAGATTGTAGGAGTATATACATAAATTTTGTTAGAGGTATTTTAGTGTTTTTAATTTTATATTTTTTTATCTGGTCATTATAAATAGGATTAAGGTGCTTAAATAGCCACAAACTTTTCTCGATCAAAAGTGCAAAAATAATCATGAACTATTTTTTGGAGCAAAAGTAATCATAAACTTTTAAAAATGGTGCAAAAGCGTCAAGTCACTGTAGCGCCGTTAATTTTTTATGAGGGTTTTCTACAGTAACTTAACTGTTTGCTACAGTAACTTAACAGTTTTGCACTCTCTTCGGAAGTTCATGGTTACTTTTGCTCCAAAAAAATAGTTCATGGTTATTTTTTCACTTTTAAGAAAATTTTATGGCTATTTAAGCACCTTAACGCTTATAAATAATTGCAACTTTTATGATCATCCTCAATAATTATTTTTTCCTCTAAATTCTTAATTCTAATTTTCCCTTTAATTTGCTGCTCAGAGAGGTTATGAATTATATTGAAGACATGATTTACTTTCCTTCTTTCTTTGCTTTTTTTTTTTTGGGAAAAACCTTGAAAAAGAACTTAAAAATGGAAAGAAAAAAAAAGTGTTCTGAATATGCAAAATTCCATATGGGTGTTAGAGCCTGAATTGTCCTTTTAAAAACTAAATGGAATCTAACGAGTTGCCCCCTGATATGAAAAGAAAAGAAGAACTTCAAAAATAGAGTGGTGGCACGAAGAGGTCATCAATGGAGGGGGAAGCAGACTTGAAGCTGTGGAAAGCAAGTTGAGATATCTCATGTTTTACTCCATAATGTTCTTCCCTTCATTGGTTGATCATAAGCATGAGCTTTTTTGTCTTCGTTTGGGTGGGAGTTGGTGTTCGGCATTGGGAATTTTGATTTGAGGGAGGTGATTGCAAATGGAGGAAGGTGGCATGAGGTCTCAAGGGGATATGATGTGAGTTTGTGGTTTGAGGGGAAAGAGAAAAAAGATATGGGTTTTGTAGGAAATCTCTTATCTAAAGTTGAGAAAACCTAATATAAATTTGTGAAATAGGGAAGTGGGCTTTTAATTTTATTTTGAGAAGTCATGAAATATAAAAGTTGTTGGAAATACGAAGTTGTAAAAATCTTTTTTGTAATCAGGAAACTCTTGTCATTTGTGAGGATTTAATATTGGCAAGTTATGAAATTCATATCCAAAGTTTTGAAAATAATTTGTGAAGTTGGGAAACCTTATATAAAGTTAGGAAACATATACCACACTTATAAAGCCATTGTCACTTATAAGGATTTAAGATTGAGAAGTTGGAAAATTTAAATACAAAGTTGTAAACCATATCATAGTTATAAAGCCATTCTTTGCAACTTGAGAAGTAATGAAAACATATAGCACAGGTATGAATTCCTTATCACTTGTGATGATTTAAGATCGGAAAGTTGGAAAACTTGTATATGAAATTGTGAAAATCTTTTTCTGAAGTTGGGAAACCCTTATCTAAAGTTGAAAAACATATACCACAGTTGTGAAGCCTGTCACTTATAATGATTTAATATTGGAAAGTTGCAAAATTTAAATACGAAGTTGTGAAAACTTTTGTTTAAAGTTGTGAAACCTTTATCTAAAGTTGAGAAAAATATACCACAGTTGTAAAGCCCTTATCACTTATAATAATTTAATATTGGACGGTTGCAAAATTCAAATACGAAGTTGTGAAAATACTTTCGGAAGTTGGGGAAGTTGTGAAATTCAATAATTGACGATCCCTGATGCCTCCTCTACAGTGCAATGATCTTTGGTAAATTCCTCTGTGCCTCTTTGTCTCCTCTCAGTAGGCCGATAAGGACTATGATTTCCTCTCTCAATTTTTAAATTTTAACCAAAGGCAACTCGGTAAATTCTATTTAATTTTGAAAAGGATAATTCAGGCTCTAACACCTCTATAGAATTATGCATATTCAGAACACATTTTATTCTTTTGTCATTTTTAAAGTTTTTTTTTAGCCCCCCCTCCCCCCAGAAAAAAAAGCTAGTAGCCACAATCATACAGCTTGACAGTTTCTCACATGAGAATGTAGTAAATTCTTTTTTAATTTTGAAAATGACAAATAAGGCCTAACAAATCTATAACATTATGCATATTCAGAACACCTTTTTATCTTTTAACATTTTTATGTATCCATTCATGATATTTCTCTTAGGGCTTATTTAATATGAAGAATTTGAAAGGAAGGGGGGAGGGAACATTTTTTTTTTAAGTTAATTTTTTTAAAAAAAATAGAGAAGTGAGGTTAAAAATTTTTAATTATTTTTTTATAAATTTTTTATGTTATATTTTCTCTTTATTAGAACTTTATAAGCCCACTTCTTCATTCTCCTTAAACTCAACTTATAAATTTTTTTATTTTCCCTCTATTTTACTCCTCTCCCCTCATACTAGGAGGGAAATGAAGGAAAAGGGAGGAAAAGAAAAAAAAATTATAGATTATATTTAAAAAATTGAAGAAGTGGAGTTATAAAATTTTAATAAAAATAATATGTAAAATATTATAATCAATTTCAATTGAATTAATTAAATTGAGCAGTCTTTAAAACTATTCCAACATCAACACCCCAACAACACGACACTTAAAATAATAAGTGGAGCTAATTATAATTAATTCATTAAATTGCGCGGACACATTAATACACCCTCCTTTGATTTAGCCATTGACTAAAGTATATTTATAGTCCTTTAAATTTTATATGAGGTATACTTTTAGTCCCTTAACTTTATAAAACATACTTTTGGTTTTATAATTCTACTATTGTTAATAGTACTAACGAACAACACAAACTTAAGTGATGATTGTATAAATTTAACTTATGACTATGTAATTAGATGTTATTAATCATAAATTAAAAATATTAGTAAATTAAAAATATATATATAATTTGTGTAATTAAATGTTATTAATTATCATTTGAGTTGTTCACATTAGCATTTTTTGTTAGAATGAACCTTAACCCATATTTGTTTTCATTACTTTCGGAAGAGAATGCGCGCGCGCGCGCACATATATCTAGTAATGTGATTCATGAATGAAGTGCACCCTAACCAAAGAGCAAAAAATAAAACTGAGCAATGAACCGGTTGAGGCACTAATTTAAGGGTTAACGGTTCAACAAAGATCTAATTGGAGGTCGGACCGGTCATATTAAAATATTACAATTTAATTGGCAATAGCAAAATGACACTATATATAGACATAAAAATTAAAGAAACATATAAGTATCATTTATAATAATAAAATATGTGACAATATATTAATATATTTCATAAATAAAATGAAAATTAAAGAAATATATGAGTATAATTTTTTTCCTTTTTTTTTTTACTCAAACCGGTTGAAACGGTCCTATACCGGTTCAACCCTCCCCTATTTTTCATTGTATTGGACTAGACAAGGGCTGGTTCGCTAGTTGAATCGGCTAGTTCGGTCCATTTTCATTGACCTTAACCCATATTTGTTTTCATTGCTTTAAGAGGATAATGCATATATATATATATATATATATATATATCCAATCACGTGATTCATGATCGAAGTGCACCCTAACCCATGTCACTCTGGTATTTATTATAAATCATTTTTAATTAATTTTCACATTACAAGAAGAATTAGTTAAGCCAATAATTAAATGCTCAACTATAACTTTACTCTTATTTATAAATAATATTATTTTAACATTTTCTTCTCTCCCCTCCTTCAATTAAGAAAAAAAATGAATAATGTCATCTAATACTTCTAAACTGAATTTATATTAAGAATCAATTTTTTTTATTAAAATGGACTTTTAATAGAAACATGAGTGGTATTTGTTTTCATTGCTTGGGGAAGAGAATATGTACATATATTAGGGAAAATGGCGATAGGGTTCCAAGGACT
The DNA here is from genome assembly GCA_037177275.1 of Acacia concinna. Classification (NCBI taxonomy): domain Eukaryota; kingdom Viridiplantae; phylum Streptophyta; class Magnoliopsida; order Fabales; family Fabaceae; genus Acacia; species Acacia concinna. The sequence continues at coordinate 12,443 of JBAGKO010164872.1, read as the reverse complement.
AAAGTTAATAACAAAAAAGTCCCACCAATTTAGATTATCACCAAAAAGTCTTAAAGGACTTTTGAGAAATTATGTTTACATGTGAAAAGACCTATATACCTCTGTCCTTTCTGCACATGCATGTCAAAGGATATAGAAAGTCCAAATTTGAAAATCGTGTGGGGTATTGTTCACTCCGCCATAGAAATTTTAATAACTTATCAGGGCCGTGATGACAACTTTATAAACACGTTTTGACAACTTCTTAGGCGGGGTACTGTTCATTCTGCCATACAAATTATAACAACTTATCAGGCCCGATGACAACTTCGTAAGCACGTTTTAACAACTTCTCAAGTCAGGAACTGTTCATTCCGCTATGGAAATTTCAACAACTTATCAAGCCGGGAAAACAATGTGCTTACGAAGTTGTCATCACGGCCTGATAAGTTGTTAAAATTTCTATGGTGGAGTGAACAGTACCCGGCCTGAGAAGTTGTCAAAACGTGCTTACGAAATTGTCATCACGGCTTGATAAGTTGTTAAAATTTCTATGACGGAGTGAACAGTACCCGACCTAAGAAGATATCAAAATGTGTTTATGAAGTTGTCATTCCGGCCTGATAAGTTGTTAAAATTTCCATGGTAGAGTGAACAGTTCCCAGCTTGAGAAGTTGTCAAAATGTGCTTACGAAGTTATTATCACACCTGATAAGTTATTACAATTTCTATGGCGGAGTGAACAATACCCTACCTGAGAAGTTGTCAAAACGTGCTTACGAAGTTATCATAACGACTTGATAAGTTGTTAAAATTTTTATGACGGAGTTAATAGTACCAACGCGATTTTTGAATTTTGATTATCTCTCTCCTGTGATATACATGCGTAGAAAGGATAGAAGTATGCAAGTCTTTTCATATGTGAATATAATTTCTCAAAAGTCCTTTAAAATTTTTTAGTGAGAATCTAGATTAGTAAGACTTTTTTACAATTATCTTTAATCTTTTCATACCTATTGCCACTTTCTCATATATCCATCCACTCACGTGATTCAAAGTGTCCCCTTAAAGGGGCAAACAATCAAATGAAAACGGATTGGCTGGTCAAAAAAAAGAGGATTGGGTCATTATTCGCTTTGTATGAGGAAGATTCGGCCTAGGAAAAAAACAAAAGACAAAGAAATCTTGAGGAAATTGAAATGTGTCCAACAATTCCACAGCCATAAAGGCACAAACCTACCCCCACCCCAACACGCAGTCAGAGGGTCAATCCAAAATACAAATAGAGGGTGGGTCATCAGCCGATTAGTCATCACCCTCTTTTCTGAATTCTCCCTCTCACACTCTGACCGGCCGGCCATACCCCCATCGATGGCTCCGACCAAACAAGACATGGACATAGTGCTGTTCCCTTTCATGGCCCAAGGTCACATAATTCCTTTCGTCGCTTTAGCGCTTCACTTGGAACGAAAGACAAACAATACTATCACCATCGTCAACACCCCTTTCAATATCAAAAAGCTGAGGGCTTCTCTCCCTCCACACTCCTCCGTTAGCCTCCTCGAAATCCCTTTTCACCCCTCCGACCACGGCCTCCCTCCCAACACCGAGAACACCGACGTTGTCCCTTATGGCCTTGTCATTCGTCTCCTAGAGGCCTCCAATTCTATGAGGCCGGCCTTCAAGCTCCTCATCCAAAATCTCATGACCTCGCAACGCCACCGACGCCCACTCTGTATCATAGCCGACATATTCTTTGGATGGACCGCTAGCGTGGCCAAAGAGGTTGGTGCCTTCCACGTTATCTTCAGCGGCTCCGGGGGATATGGTATGGCCTGTTACTATTCTCTCTGGTTCCATCTCCCACATCGGAAAGGGCAGTGCGATGAGTTTTTACTGCCCGATTTTCCAGAAGTTGGTCACATACACAGAACACAGCTACCGGCCAACATATCGGAGGCGGATGGCACCGATCCGTGGTCGGTATTCCAGAACAAGAATCTTTCTGAGTGGGCTAAGTCAGACGGGATCCTGATCAACACAGTGGGGGAGGTTGACTCCGGCGGATTGCACTACTTTACCAGAAAGCTGGGCCTGCCAGTGTGGGCGATAGGGCCGGTGGTATTATCGACCGGGAGCAGATCACGAGGGAAAGGAGGTGGTGTGAGGCCGGAGCTATGCCGGGAGTGGCTGGACGGGAAGAAAGGGAATTCGGTGTTGTATGTGTGTTTTGGGTCAATGAATACGATGTCAGGGGCGCAGATGATGGAGCTGGGGGAGGCGTTGGAGGAGAGCGGAAGAAATTTCATATGGGTAGTGAGGCCTCCGATAGGGCAGGACATCAATTCGGAATTCAGGGCGGAGGAATGGCTGCCGAAAGGGTTCGTGGGGAGGATGGAAGAGTCAGGGAGGGGTCTGATAGTCGTGGACTGGGCACCCCAAGTTGAAATACTGTCCCACAGGGCAGTATCTGCTTTCTTAAGTCACTGCGGATGGAACTCGGTACTGGAAGCGCTGATCCATGGGGTCCCCATTCTGGGATGGCCCATGGCGGCTGAGCAGTTCTTCAACTGCAAGTTTCTGGAGGAGCAACTGGGCGTGTGCTTGGAGGTGGCGAGGGGCAAGAACTGTGAGGTTCGCCATCAAGATATAGCCGCCGCGATTGATGTGGCCATGTCCGATCACGGCAAAGGGGCCCACTTGAGAACCCAAGCTCATCGCCTCAGAGATGCCGTAGCCAACGCCCTTCGAGATGACCATGCCTTTACGGGTTCTTCTATCCAAGCCCTGCGTCATTTCTTATCCGCTGCCGCCAACACCAACGACACCCTTTCTGAATCGTAGTATCGTCACAGGTTTGTGTACACAATGATTCCTGCATGCATTGGGCCCATCCCATACTTAATATATATACTGCTATGTCGCAATTTTGCTTTGTGCTTTCTTTGTGCTTTCGATATCATTTTGTCATGGAAATAATCACCACACTAATTAGCATTTCATATATATACTAATAATACTGAAGTTACATTCCTAATAAGAAAAGAAAAGGTCCCATATGGTGTAAAACTTAAGAAAGCTTTTGGGGGCAGCTTCGCAGCATGTTTTATCCCCGTCATTAATGGGAGCACCATTTGCCGCCATTGATGTTTATGTACACGCTCCACCAAAAGCTAACTCATAAACTGGTAGCCACAGATCGGACATAAATCATGCATTTAGTCTTAGAAATATCTTTGGCCATTCAAATAGGGGCGCAGGGAAAATGTTATGCTCCCAGCAAAGACACAAGGAAACCGCATAGAGTTGGTCGGTTAAATATCTCAATCCCTAGTACCTGGCTGGAATTACAAGGCATGGTTTCCGTGTAGGGGTGAAGTTCCTCAGAAAAAGATGCAGAGTAAAGCCTGATATATTTCTTTCCAACAACCTGCAATCATCGAACATATTAACGATCGCAGTTGTGCTTGTACTGTTACAGCTGTTCAATTACACCATGAGTCTTCAGATAGCTTTCAAGCCACTAAACTAGCGGGACAGGAAAAGAAATCCAAACAGGACATGAATACGCAGTGTCTTGGGAGGTGTAGAAAGTTGATTAATGGTCGTTTGATATGACTTATTTGAATTAAATAAAATCTTATACATAAAGTATGAGAAAGACCCTCTCACATACTTACTTCGTACTTCATAAATAAGATCTTATTACTCTTAAATAAGTTTTTCCAAACAAACACTTAAAAAAAAACAATTATGAATTGTAACAGTGCTAAGATTAAGAGAATCGTTTTCATGTCTGACTTGAGGCATTATTTAAATCCTTAAACTTCTGAGATGGAAAAAAAATCCACGCACAGTACATCAAAGTTGTTGATATAAATTAGATTCATAATAATCGTTTAAACATGAAGAATATATACTCCTTTAGAAAGGATCTATGATCTATGTGTGTCTCTCCCATTAAAAAAAAAAAAAAAATACTTGTTTGGTATTACCAAGGTGCGACACTTCAAATTTCGTCTTCACCATCATCTTGATGTTCTGTTCTGTTCTGTGAGTCCATACTGCTTGGGACTTCATGAGTATATATGAAAGCTTAGGGCCTTAATTTGAAGCATATGAAATTTCTTCCGCTCTCCTCCAACGCCTCCCCCAGCTCCATTATCTGCGCCCCTGACATCGTATTCATTGACCCAGAACATTAATATGTCCGATCTGTTCTGTTCTGTTCTGTTCTGTTCTCTCTACTCCTGCAGTGGTCTTCACCAATCACCATCATCTTAATGTTCTGTTCTGTTCTGTGAGTCCATACTGTTCAGATGGACACATTGTTCTGTGGAAAGGTTTTAGCAACATTTGCCAAGAAATTAAACTGTCAATATCATGAGTCATGACAACCACTGTCATCTACATATATAAATAAGAATTTATTAGATACAGTTTTATTTAGTTACAATCATGGAGATTTAACAGTAACAGTATTGCAAAATGGTACCGTGTCCGTAACATTTTCTCTCAATAAATATTTAACCTCGTGAATTTGCTCAATAAAGTGAGAATAGGTAACACAGCAACAATAAATTGAAGTAGCGCAGAAAATTGTAAAAGTTCTATTTCACAAAATTTTTCAAGAATAGTGAAGCTGAGTTACCTGTGCTAATATGTTATGGTTTGGTGTGGATCATGGTGTAATGGCGTTACAGTCCCAGCTGAAACAAACCAAGCATTGACAAATCTGAGCTCACCTCCGTCAGTAAAACAACAGTCTGGTATACAAATATCTTTTCAAAGCTCAGTTATCTGTCTTGCCAAAACTACATACGCATGCAGGAAATGCAAAGGGAATAAACTACTCCAAATAATGGATACTGAGCAAGATATGTAGGACCCCAAGATGAGCAACCAGGAGACTCAATCCGCTGAAGAAACTCAGCGAATGTAATCAGCACTTGCTTCCATTCTTCACATAAGTAGTTATTCCCCACCAGTAAAGTAAAGCTGATAATACCGGTTTGAACCTTGAATCGAATCCACCCAACCCAATAAATGGGCCGGTTTGGGTTTGAAAAAAGGGAGACCGTTTTAATACGGGTCTTTTAGGCCCAAACCCATATAGTCTCAGGATTGGCCCGACGGGTTCATGGGTTGGCACATATGGTATTTGTTTTTTTGTTTTTTTTAAAAAATATCTGTAAAATGTCAAGACCCAAAAATTCAAAATAACTAAAAATCCTAACTTTTATGCTTGCTTCAAATTCATTTGTAAGTTTAAACTTTGAACATTGAAATTTAATTTATATCTTGTAACTTGTAAGTGGAAGTCAACTCATTCCATACTTTCAAAAAGTTGAGTTATTATTTATTAGTTGTTATCATATATTTTTTTTTAGTTTGCTTTTGTAGGAAAAAAAATTTAACATGTCTTTTTTTAAAAAAAAAAGTTTAAAAAACCGGGAAAAAAAACGGGTTGGCACACCTAACTCGCCAACCTAGTGGTTATGGGTTGGGTTAGCCAAATGTGAGCCCATATGGATATAAGTTTTTTAGACCTGAACCCATATAATCCCAACTCATTGCGGGCTAATCCGAACCCAGTGGTCCGATCCATATTACCAGCTCTAACTGTAAAGCAAGCCAACATTACCCTTTCTTTCAAATACTCCTTCCGATCCTAAATATAATATCCATTTTTAGGATCAGAGGGAGTATTTATTAATTGAAAAACGTAGTACTCCCTCCCAGCTGACTTTATTTTAGGAGGTAAAGGAGGATAAATACCTGACTTCATTCTATCATATAGTTTGTATCATTACATTATCTATTAATTTATAAATTACATAAATTAGTTTGAAAAATAAATGATAAATATAAATACTCTAAAATAATTTTTTTTAGCTTTCTTAACTTTTTTAAAAAAAGTTAACTAAAATTTATATTTAGGATTGGAGATAGTACAAATTATTTTTTGCCCCAAAAAATGCATGTATATTAAGATTCCCAAAAAAAATTATTTAATCTAAAAAATATACATGCATGTTAAGATAGATATGGGGGACGTTAATTTGCAGTTTGGCAAATGTAGTTATGGTAATTTTAATGCAAAAATGTAAGGGAGAATTCCAGAAAAAGACATTGGAAATAAGGAAAAGACAATTCAGTATAGCGAAATTGGAAAATTCAAAATCATTCTGTTTTGTATTTTTTTTGTAATTACGAAAATGCCACTGAATTTTTCACAACACGAGTTTCGTAATTCACAACATGAATTTCGTAATTCACAACACCATATACTACGTATTTACAATTCACAGTATAAATACGTAGTAACTGGTGTTGTTAATTTAGATACTTGTGTTATAAATTACGAAACTCGTGTTGTGAAAAATTCAGTGGCATTTTCGTAATTATTCAAAAAAAAGTATAAAACAAATTGATTTGGGATTTTCCGATTCCGTTGTACTGAATTGGGATTTCCCTATTTCACTTGTGTTTTTTTAGAATTTCCCCAAAATGCAAAGGACCGTATTTTCAGGTAGGGAAAACGGAATCAAACAAAATGCAACTGCTCAAGTAAACAATTACACTGATCTTTGTCATTCCATTTTGCCCTGGCTGGCCAGTCATCCATACAATTGCAGATAATCTTTGGTGTTCCTAAATTACCCATAATCAATTACTCCATATTAAAGTTTCAATTAAGAATTCGCTCTAAAAACTAAAATACTTTTTTTCTGGCTTAGGTTCAATATTCAAAGTACAAATTAACTTTATTAAACAAAATGAGCATTTACTACCCGAGCGATATACAGGAAGCATTCACTTGGCTAATAAAAAATATGATAAATATCTTTTCAAAAAACTATAACATTTTCTAATTTCTTATATATGTACATTAAAATCACTAACAACTTGAAAAATAAACAAAGGAGCTCCATTTCAACATAACAAATCCGAAAACATTAGGAAGATGGAGAAGCAAAAGATTTTGTCAAATTAATCTTCTCAAACAAATTTCTTTACTGCCACAATCAATTTCCTTCTAGATCTATTTTCTAAAGAATAATTGAAGAAAAATATTGTTTATTGTTTGTACATAGGATGCCTTCACTTAAACGTAGTAAATAATATTGTTCTTGCAATAGATCATATTATCATTTGCTCCCCTTAATGAGTAAACGCTATTGTGTGTAATCAAATTATTTTAACATTTATACAATTACTACCATATTAAGTACTTGAATATATAAAAGGATGCAGCTTAAAAAAATTTGCAGAGTTTTGAAAATAGATGAGAGATAATTGAATATATAAAAGGTTACGGTCAAGTGCCCATAAATAATATATAACTGTAGTGAATTATGTTGTTTTTACACCAGTTCATATTAGCATTTACTCCCCCCTAATGAGTTAACTTTATTGTATACTATAAAATTATTTGTTTTCAACATGCATATAATTAATATCATCGTAAGTAACTAAATATATAAAAGGATGTGGCTTACAAATACTTTAGAAATTTGAAAATAAATGAGAATTATTGAATATATGAAATCACACAACTAGCTACCCATGAATAATATTACTCCAAATACTGCTGCCATAAGTGGCATCGGATGCCTTCATTGAAATGCAGTAAATTATATTGTTCCTTAAAACATTTCATTAGCATTTACTCCCCCTTTGAATTAACTTTATTGTATTTTATCAAATTATTGCTTTCAACATCCATGTCATTAACTATCAAAGCAAGCAACTAAATATATGAAGGATCCGATTAAAAAACTGAGAGATTTAAAAACAAGTAAGATGACTGAACATATGAAAGGACCATAGTTATTGCCCCATGAGCATGGGATGCCTTCACTCACTTGTATAATAAATTTAAGGGTTAAAGGACATTCTTGTCCTGAAAGTTACTCCGAATGAGTGATTTTATCTTGTAAGTTTTTTCTACTGCAATTTTGACTCAAAAGTTTTAAAAATGGAGTAATTTTGCCTCTTGCCATTACTCTATTAATTTTGACTATTAGTTTATCAAATATACTGAGTTGGCAGTCTATATATCATCCACGTTATTTTTTAAGATACAAATTTGCCCCATAACTTTTAAATCTAACTTCAAAGAAAATATAGTAGATGACACATGGACTTCTGGAGAAAATTTGCATGTTAAAAAAAATAATGTAAATGATATGTAGACTGTTATTTTAGCATAATTAATAAACTAACAGTCAAAACTAACGGAGTTAATGACTAGATGCAAAATTGCTCACTTTTTAAAACTTTTGGAATAAAATCGCGCTCAAAAAAACTTTCAGGGTAAAATCGTCCATTCAGGGAAACTTCTAAGGCAAAAATACCTTTTAATCCTAAATTTAAATATGTTTTGATGAAGGAACTCCTTGTAATAGCTCTGAATGTCTAAAATGCCTGAACTTTCAAACCACTTCATTTTAACATCTTGAACATTTTGTAAAAAATTTCATAGACATAAAACTAAGGGTAAATCCCATAAAAAGATCAGGGAAATAGGTAAAGGACGGATCAGAGTTGGGAAATGCAGAAAAATCTCACATCATTCCTTTTTGTACTTTTTTAGTGGAATTACGAAAATGCCACTGAATTTTAACAACACGAGGCTCTTAATTCACAACAAGACTGTCTCAATTAACTACAACAAAAGCATTTAGGTACTTCACTTAGGTACAACACTAATAAATATATAATACATAAATGCTTTTGGTGTTGTTAATTGAGATAGTCTTGTTACGAATTAAAAGCCTCGTGTTGTTAAACTTCAGTGACATTTTTGTAATTCCAAAAAAAGTACAAAAAGGCCTTATCTAGGATTTCCACATTTCACAACTCTAATTCATCTTTTTCATATTTCCTTAATCTTTTTCTGGAATTCTTTCTAAAAGTAACTGAGATAGAAATAAAAATTCGCCGTATTACACAATAAACAACAACATAGGATTACATATTTTAAGCTTACTAAAGCATTTGATCCTCCATTCGAATCGTACAAGAGTGCACAGTCAGAACATTTGCAGGTCTTAGGAAAGAACATGCATAATTATGAAAAACTACCTCTAATGACTAAGTCACACCAAAAAATGAGGGAAATCTGCAGGAAATCTTCACTCACCCATCCAAAAAATCAACTCCAAAATATAAGGATCTGAATAATTTCTTATATCAAAATTTGGGAACTACTCAATCCAATTGTTAAAACACTCAACGAGGAAAATGAATATACAGCACAACTGTTAAAACCACAAAAAAGATTTCTATCAATTTATCATATTAAAAGAAATACAACAAAAGATCACCCAACACTAAATACTTTGTGTTGCAAGTTGCATTGCATTTTAGTTATGCATAGTTTTCGCTGAATTTCCTTTGATCACTGGAAAATAAATATTGTGTTTTGGTCAATACTCTCTTCCCCACTTGACAATAAAGCTGCCAAGTTAGGCAAACTTTTCCACAGTAACTGTATAACAACAAAATCAATAGATTTATAATTGACACATTGGATAGAGATACCAGGAACCAACACACAGCTCAAAGTTCATATTTGTATTTATTATTTTTTGGCCAACAAAGAACATTATATTACTGAATAAGGAAAATTACAAAGTCTTTGGTACAATAAACAGAAGAACCCGTAAAATGAACATGGTAATGTATCTCTCCACTTCCTTTTGTCTCCATTTCCTCTCAATTACTTCAAAACAATGTTGTGTTGATTATGTGTAATCTTAACCATTGAACCTCTAACATGATATAACCTTGCAATGTCACTTTCAAATTAGAACCACAACATAATTAAGAATCAGCCTCATGCAATAACAATATCAAAAAATATATAGCTCCAATTATAAATAATAATCCCTCCAATCCTAAATATAAGATTCAATTGACTTTTTTTTTTTAAAAAAAAAAAGAAAGCTAAATAAGTAACTTAATTATATCATATGTAATGTATCATTATATTATATACCAATTTATAAGTTAGATAAAATAATTTAGAGAAAAATGATAAATTTAAATGCTTTAAAATAATTTGTTTTCATAAAATTCTCTAAAAATGTTGAATGAGTCTTATATTTAAAACAAGAAGTAGTATAATATATAACAAGCAGTTGTCGTACTTGAATAGTATTAGTGCTTCTTTATTAAGAGATTGGTTTACTATTGTGGATTGCAAACTTTTCATTTGAACCTATCACCATTTGATGCTTAGGTATTTATTTTTGTGATTAATTTTTCTGGAAGCATGTTGTTTTCCTGAAATTTCTGGATCAATGTTTTCTTCATCTAATTAGTACCAAATTCAAAATCAGTTTGTCCAACCCCAAGTTGATAGGGTCCCGAGCATATGAACAAAGCAACAAGATTTACTCACAGCAGGTCAACAGCAATGTTTTTTTCTTTTTAAATGGTTAAAACCATTGCTGGAAAGGAAGAAAGACATAGCAACAAGAGAAATAGAAGCGAATATGGAAGAGAAGAGTCAGGCACGGCCACATTACCATTGGATGGTTAGATTATATAGGGAATTCAATGGCTGAGATTGCACATAATTAATACGATGTAGTTTTAAGGTAATGAAGAGAAAATAGAGATTAAAGGAAATGGAAAGGTACTTAGCCCACACAAACCATACATAATAGAATGACTTAATAAAACTAGCAACTAAATAGTCTTTGAGGCATAAAAGAAAAGCAAAATCTTCATGACAATTCTTTGTCGATAAATCTTACAATTGAGCTGGAGGTCAAAGAGCCTAAATTAGAGTGTATGACCAATCTAATGAATCTTTGGTAATCTAAATAGCTACCAAATTTGCTTTAATAGGAATCCATATATAGTAATGATTCCTTATCAAATTCCCTGAGACAAAATGTGTGCTTGACAATCCATTTGACATGCCAAATCGGACGTTTTGTTAGAAGGTAGGACATTTTGTGGCAAATTTTCTTATTTGAGCGTTTGGAACCATAGTTAGTCTATTGGATTTAGTTGCAATAAGAAACCTAATTTTATAAGCACAAATTTATTGCTTATATCTAATCGGAAGTTTTGATTCACTTTTTTTTTTTTGAATTTTTTTTATTTTTCTATTATAACTTACTCCTTTCGACCATAATTATAAGAATTAATTGACTTTTTCGGAGAATTCCAAAAAAAACTAATTATGTTACTTTAAAATATTAAAATTTATCTTTTTCTTTAAAATATTTTGTTTGACTTATAGACTAATATATAATATACTAAATCACAACATATAATATGATTAAAGAACTTATTTTGCTTCTTTTATATTTCTAAAAAATTCAACTAAATCTTATAATTAGAGTGGGAGATAGTATAAATATTAGAATATATTTACATATAATATATACTTTATCTGATTTTAATCATAAGACTTAGTTGACTTTTTTTTGAGAGAATTCTAAGAAAGCTAATTGCATTACTTTACAACATTAAAAGTTATCTTCAAAATATTTTATTTGATTTATAAACTAACATCTAATATAACAAATCAAAATATATAGTATACAATTCATGTCTTTTTCATTTATTTCCAATCAAATGTTACTTTTCAACATATTAACTAAACAAGTTTTACTTTTACATAAGTAACTTATAAGTGGCTTATGCTACCGTTAATCCAAACATAATCACATTACAAAATCTGACTTATCCATAAGTCCAATTGTAAATAAGTCACTTTTCCCACCATTATTTCAAATACTCCCAAAAGATAGTTCAAGGAGAACATCACCGATCATCATATTAGAAATAGTACAGTCAACATTCCAATTAAATAGAAACTCACCGCTCCAACCTAAGAGTGCATAGTATTTTCCTACACATTGAATTGGTATATGACTAGCCCTAAAATGAACAGTGGTGACAACCACATTGAACAAGAAAATGTCGACCCAGCTATGAACAATGTTTAACAACATATTACTAAGGCACAAGTTGATGATTTTGAACTAATAATATGTCAACCATGTATTAAAAATTTGAACCACAACAAAATAAAGTTTCCTCCCACCAACAACAATTTCAAGCCAATACTACAAAAAATTTGACTTTCAGCGGCAACAAAAGTCACCGCTAAAAGTCTTAAAGTCGCCATCAAAAGAAAAAGTTGCCTCTGTTGCGACTGTCGCTAAAAGTATTAGCGGCGACATTTTAAAGTCGCCGCTAAAAGTATTAGCGGCGACAACTTTTTGTCGCCACAGAAGCTACTTTCGGCGACGACAATTTGTTGCTACTGATAGTATTTTTAGTAACAACAAAATGTCACCATCAATGTTATTAAAAAAAAATTATTCCAACTTTATTAAAATTAAAACCTCTAACATAATTTAAAACATCAAAATAAAATAATAAATAACTAAAATTGAAACATATAACATATGTAGAACTAATAATGCATTAAA
>JBAGKO010164863.1:0-19737 GCA_037177275.1 Acacia concinna | reverse complement strand
TCATAATAAACTTTAAAATATAACATCTTTAAAACATTACATGATGTGCTGGCCCGGAAAAAAAAAAAACATTACATGATGTATCAGGCAAAACTAATATTACAAATACTCCCTCATATCCTAAATATAAGACCTGGTTGATTTTATTTAGAGAGAATAAAAAAGTTAAATAAATTACTTAATCATGTCTTAGATTATGTATTATTAGAGTATATATCTTTTAATAAGTTAGATAAAATAATTTGAATAAAAAATATAAATTTAAATACTTTAAAGTTATTTAATTAACTTTCTTAATATTTTTTAAAAAGTCAACTTATACTTGTATTTAGTACCGAAAGTAGTATTAAAATAATTGGTAAGAATGCGGATAAGAAATTGTGAAAGATGAAATTTTGTGATACATGGTACCCCGTCTTCTTCAATCGTTGATCTAGCTCTTTCATGTCTCAATAAATTAAAAGTTATTCAGAAAACTAAAGGATCAATCAATAAGGTTAGTGTAAGTATATACTGCGTCAAACTAAAGAATATTTGGTCAACACATATGACTCTACGTGATCCTTCTTTTTTTAAAAATAAAAAATGTTCGGAGCACAGGAAGGGAGTCTAACCTGGATAAATTGTTCCTCTTCAAACTTATTGGTATGGTCATTTTTGCCATATTTAACATATCGATCAATAATGTTTCTGGTGTTGATCCATTGAAAACGAATCATCGTTAACATATAATCTATATATGTTCGGGCAGCCAAAAAAAAAAAGCTATATATGCACTACAATCTGCAACTATATATCTAGCTAAAATAATACTGTTCTTTATTGTCAAGCAGAGACAATGCTGTTACTATATCATTAAACTAACTCAAATTTACTTTAACAATAGACAACGGAGAAAGAACGTGGAAACACAAATAGGTAGACTTAGATAATAAAATATTCACAATGTGAAACACAACGAAAAATAATAAAAAAACATTAAAATAAAAATGATACAATTTTCTCGTCCATCATTTCATTTAGTTGTATTCTAAAAAGTTTATTAGTATAATCACTTTCCATCTTCTATCATTTTCATAAGATCATTTCCATTGTTGTTAATACGAAGCACTTTTTTTTTTTTGATTACATGAGGCTAGGATCGGAACCGGATTGAGTGCCATATAAGGTACTAAGAATACCACATAGGGCACTAATAATACCACACAATGCACTTTGGCAAAAACAGTTTTTAAACATCCTTTACTCTTTGATATTCCATAAAAAAGGATATTCCCTAACGAACTATACAAATTCTCAAGTAGCTAACCAAACATTTTGCTCAAAAAAAAAGGCTAAACTAAACAGCCTCCTCTATTTAATGAATTTCATTCAAGGTGAACCTAGAATTTTAAAGGCTTAAACTAGTTTTTCCTCTAACACTCTTGTTTAACTAAATAAACAAACTCCTACTTAGCTAACTACACAACCTCTTCTAATTAATGAATTTCATTGAAGGTAATTTTAAAGGCTTTAACTGATTTTAATTGATTTTTTGTTGTAAATATATGTATGCTCTTATAATTATGAGACAATCATATTTGAAGCACGCACATCGTAAAATGCAAGTCTCTTCTACTATGCCAATCTCATTGTTATAAGTTGTTAATAAAAGGACATAACACAGTATTTAAATGTCCAATACATCATCATATTAATATATCAAGCACAGGGATGGTGAATAGTGAGCATTCCCTCAAGATTCTCATCAATCATCGACAAATTTATGAAACATTGGAAATATATTCATCAGGCACATAGGAATAGTGCTAGTGTGCTCCACATGGATCATCCAACACGATTAATGCTCAACCCTAGAACTTGATGAGAGTTCACAAGTGTCATTAAGAATCGAACACGGCCAAATATACATGAAGCATAATTATACCATGCAATTTAGTTTTGTTGTTCGTACCATAAATGAAAAACTTTGTAACAGAAATTGCAAGATGTTTAAGCTCAAAATAGTTCTTTCTCTTAAAATTTTAAAATATAAGTTTTTACACGCACAAGCAAAAATTTGCAAACTTTTAGAATTAAAGAGGAAGGTACTAATAGTCTGATGTTATAAATAAGATTGAGCGTTAAACTTCTCCTTATAATGGAGCTGACATTCCACTAGGCTAAAGCCATTGGCCACTGTATATAAACACATTTTGACTACATTAATTAGCTACTGCATTATTGGGAACCCTTTCTTTCCTTCTTTTTCCATCATGTATGATTACTGATATAATTATATTGATCCTATTCTATGATTTATTGATTCTAGTTATTTTGGTTTCACTTAAAATATGCTTGAGAGTGTTTGGAACTTGATCTGAGGACACTAAGGCCTTAAGGGTAGTGCTTAGTGACAGTTGGGTTACAAAGTTCAACTCACAATTACCTCCAGTTAATCTATTGTTGAACTTTTTGTCCTTACTTCAATTTTACAACTCTTGTCAGTTTGACATAGATTAAAGGATATAGTCATACCTTTTAATATGACAATATTTCATAAGACTATTATTTTACTTACTCCCTCTTGTCCTTAATGTAGTAGAACTTGATTAGGGTTGATGTTGGTCTTAAATGTAAGACATATTTTACCTTTTTTATCCATTTTTTTCAAATTAACTTTATTGATATTTTCTTAACAATATAATCAAATAGAAAAGGAAGTGAGAGAATTAAAGAAGATTGATTATGGTGTGTTAGGAAAAATATACTCCTTCCGATCTTTAATATAAGATACATACATATATATAATATATGCCTAATTTGATTAGATTAAAAAAGTCTAGTAAAGTTAGTTAAGATGACATGCATTTTCTAAAATACTTTATTTATCTTTTTAATTCCCTTATCATCTCTCTTTCTTTATTATTATTAAGGGAGTATCATTAGAGATAAATTAAAAAAGATTGAGAAATATGAAAACTATGTCTTATATGTAGATCCACTCCTCAAATATGTCTTATGTTAAAAACTAAAGGGAGTATCATATTAATTAACTTAGCTAGCATCACTAATATACACAAATTAGTAAATTAGGTACCTCTTACATTAAGGACATGACAAGAGGAGTATAATCCTTGTACGAAAGCTTTATACAGCCCATATCCTCATTATTCAATTTTGGACAATTCATGTATGGAAGCCTTCCTTTTCTTCCCACAGTTCTAGAAAGTACAAAATGATTATGAATATTCAAAGGAAATAATAATGACACGACTTGACCAGTTATCTGACAAAATCTTTAAAAATATATACGAAGGAGCCATAGACATGCAAAGACAAAGACAAAAAATCAACTTCTATCAAAGAGATCACGCCCAACAAACAAAAATGTAAGCATTTACCATATAAACACCAAACTTAATTGATTATTAGTTTATTACTTGCTTTGACGTGGAAAGCAAAGCATTTAAATCCAAACAAAGCGCTTAATAAGGAGCTAGAATTAACGTACTCAGAACTGAAGAAGTCATAGAGTGTGCCTTTTTGTGAAAAGACAATCACACCTACTTGGGCGTCACATAGTACTGATAGCTCATAGGCTTTCTTCATAAGCCCTTTTCTTCTCTTTGAAAATGCAACTTGTCTGCTACTTGTCTCTTCTATTTTTTTAATCTCAATCTTCCCTCTTCCCATCTCCTTTTATAGAATCAAATGATGATGTTTAAGTAGATTCAAATCTCAAACCCTAGAATTAGTAGACAAACAACAAAGTGAATCTAACTAAACAACAGTTTCGTTTGGCGTGGGAAAAACAAAGAACAATCCCATAAAATAGGCAAAAATATCATAAAACAAGTTCTAACAGACAAAAAACATCATTCCCAGTCAATCTAGCAGAAGGATTTGGACTGGTTATATATAATAAGCATAAAAAGTTTGGACACTTTTAAGAGAAATTATCTATGGTACTATCTCCCAAACTCAAAATAAAAACTTGCTGGAGATTTTGAAAGAACTGACCACAAAGATCTGGAATATATTATAAAGAAGATGACTTACAAAGCTTTGGAAGCTTTCTTAGGATCTCTGCTGCTACCAGAAGAGAAATATCTCACCATATACTTAAGCAGAGGAAGCCGGAAAGGGTCGTAGATCACATATAATATCTATTTGGTGTTTCTTCTAACTTTTGGATTCTGTTCTCTCCAGCTCTTTATTCCAATAGGCCGCAGAAACTATAACTTTTTCAAAAGATGATGATGAGAGAGAGGAGGGGGGGCGGGGGGTAGAGCTTCATTAGTAAACCGACGAAAACGGTGAAGTTTATAATAATATATATTTGGTGTTAGTTATAGCAAAATTGAGAAAGCGGTGTGTTAGCTATAAAAAGACGAGGGATCAATTAGAAAGACAGGGTCACGTGTCTTCCTTTATGTGGCGGGTCATATCGCTTTTTTTTTTTTTTCCTTTTGTTTTTTCAAAATTTTCGTGCTTTTTAACATTGCTATGTCTGGTCATGGTGGGAGCTGGAATAATGGATGCCATCTTCTAGGAAATAAACAGTGCTTCCTTATATGCTTTTTATAACTTTTTTTGGGGGGACAGTACGAAAAAAATTTTAATATGTAGCGCTTCATTTTCGCAGTACTGTGACGCTTAGGAAGCACCACATATGTCAACACCACAAAGAAGTTCTGGCACTTCCTTATGAGCTACAATATGTAATTTTATTTTATTTTAAAAAAATAAAATAAAATTGCATGAAATCCTTCACTTTGAGAAAGTGTTGTAGGGTGTACAACTTTTTGTGGTCATTGTTTGAACAAATGCCACACTATTACAAAAGCAGATTTCTAGGACTTTTTTTTATCAATATGTGACATTTTATCTTGACGCCACATTTTATTCTAGTAGCACTTTGGGAAGTGCCACAGTAAAAAGGTTTTCCTGTTGCACATCCTTGAGAAAGCGTTTAAGAAGTGGGAAAGAAAACTTTTAAAAAAAAAAAAAGATTTTAGGTGACACTTAAAGTGAAGGATATCATGTAATACTTTCTCAAGGAAGCACCACTTAAAATCTTTTTTTCAAAAAAAAATTATTTTCTTTTATATTTTTCCTCCAAAGTATAATTTTTGTCCACAACACTTTAAACATAAATTTTTATATCAACATGTACAACAAAATAAAGAAAATAAAATACAAATGTTAAAAATAAAATAGAAATCATTACAAGCAACAAATAAAATACAATGTTGAAATAAATAATTGTTTTACTTATGCAACTCAATAACAATTACTACAAAAGCTGAAAATTATAACCACGGCATGTTTTCACATACAACCTATATATGATAACATTTAAATTCATCTCAATTTATTTTCAATATATAAAATGAGAATAACTTTACCAAATTTCATAATAAATTAAATATAATAGACATTGAGAAAATCAAAATATTTTTTCAAGAGCAAAATTAAATTAAACTATTAACTACAAATAAAATTAGATTTACAAGCTTAAAAATTTTAAAAACTTATAGTGTATATAGGATGTTTAACTATATTGAGCTGAAACTTCAAGCACAACACTTGGGTAAAAAAAAGTTAACAAAAGAAAAATAGAAAAATAAGGTTGCATATAACTTTAAAGTTAAGAAAAAGAGAAAAAAAGAGTATGTACTTACGAAATCTTTAAGAGAGAGATGAGTAGAGGAAATAGGATCAAAAGAAGTATAAGTTCGGATCAAAGGAGTGATAATCAAATGAAATGGAGAAGGAGGCAGAAATGGAGAAGGAGGTAGGAGTGGATATATAAATAGAAAATGAGAAGAGAGGGAACCAAGAGGATAGGAAAGAATGAGAGGAAATATAAAAGACACGAGATGTTAAAAAATGAGAAAACACAATAAGTTGTTTCTAAGCGCTTCCTTGTCATATGGCACTTTTTTAAATAAGCGCTATCTAAAGTTATTTTTAAAAAAAGAATATTTTCTTTTATATTTTTTTCTTCATAACCCTATATATTTTTTGTCCACAATACTTTAAACATAAATTTTTATATCAACATGTATAACAAAATAAAAAAATAGAACACATGTATTAAAAAATAAATTAGAAATTGTTAGAAGCCAACAAATGAAATACAAGTTTTAAAAATAAATAATTTTTTTACTTATGAAACTTAATAACAATTACTACAAAAGCTAAAAATTATAGCCCCTACATGTTTTCACATACAACTTGTATATTAGATTTAAATTTATCTTAATTATTTTGCAGCATATAAGAGAAATACTCATGAAATCTCTTTATGTGAGGGCTTTGAGGGGCACTTGTTCAAAAAAGCACCCCCCCAATCTCCTTCATGGGAGAAAGCACTCTCTAATATCATCTCGTGACTGACAGTACTTTTTGGGGTATTTTCTTAAAACAAGTGTCACGCAAGGTTTCTAACAGCTGTGACATTTTTTTTAATAAGCACCACATTATCTTACTTTTTTAAAAAAAAAAACACACACACAAGCTGTGACACTTCTCACTTAAGCCTCTTTTTGTAATAGTGTACAACTTCTTATGGCACTTTTTCAAGAAACTCCATAGGAAGTTTTTTGTTAAAAAAATTAATTTTTTTATTTTTTTTATTTAGAACCCTATATAATTTCAGTTCACAACACATTAAACATAAATTTTTATATAAACATATACAACAAAATAAGAAAAGCATATCACAATCAAATATAACTACAACACTTTAATTAATATCAAGCTTTTTTTTTGGCAGATAATATAATGTTTGTTTGGAGATATATGGAACTAACTTACAAAGTATGAAAACAACTCATATTCTATATTTAGCTCTTATAGCTCGTCCACCTCTCTAATAAACATTTCCATTAACAATGAATGCTTCTTCCTCAAACTTGTTTTACATATTGATAAACTTGTGCGTGCGTGTGTCACTTTCACAATTTGATGAAGAAAAATACATGAAAAAAAGGAATCTAATAAACTCTTTCACCTATATATTCATTTGAACAATGATCAAATGACATATATTTTTTATCCATCTATACTTATCTTCAATCTACTTTAAAAAAGTGGTTGTTAGATTTTTTACTATTGCATTTACTAATTACTTTTACTTGTCATTTAAAATAAATTCGGCAACATAACATCTTAAAAATGGAAGCTTCACCGGTCACAAACCTTTTCTCTTAATTGATAAATGCTCAATCAATTAATCTAGCACATCACAATATATAATTTTTCACAATTCACAACGAAAGAAACCATATTTTCCAACACACATCCTAGGAAAATTAAAAAGTGTTATAAGCCAACAAATAAAATACAAATGTTAAAAATAAATAATTTTCTTTACTTATGCAACTCAATAACAATTATTACAAGAGCTAAAAATTATAACCGTTATGTATTTTCACATACTACATATATATAATAACATGGGAAATTAAAATAAAGGATCTAGACTATCCCATCTCGCTTTCTAACCCATTACCATACTTTATTATAGGCTTTGGAACCCTTAGTTATGATTTTAAGTTGGAAAAATAGGGAATAAAATTTTTAAATCCGCGGGTTACTATTTACTCAACCCTTATTCTCAACCAACTTTAAAAAATTATAACTAATTCTAGAAAAATTAGAATGAGGTGGTTCCAAGTTCGTTAGAAAGCTCTTTTATTCCTCTTTAGGGGAAAAATAATGTCATTCCATAATTGCATAGAAATCGATGAATTCAAACTCTCCAAGATGCACTGTTCATATGATTAAAAAGCACTATTCATTTAGTCATTTTTCCAATTTTCTTGATTTTTGCCTAACTTTGGGAGGGCTTAAATTTCTTTGCCAAGCTCCAAATGACTTGATCTACCACTCCATTTGAAGCTAAGAATACACTATATTAGCATGCAAAAGTTCATAGTCAGATTCAATCATTTACTTAAACTGTAGCCAACCCAATTGTACACAAAAAATAACCAAAACCAAGTGCCAGAAAAACCATATTTACAATACTATGTGAATTTCCCTTTTCTCTCAAGGTTCATGCAATTTGGACAGCATAACGGCTATACCAGACCCTATCCCCATATTTACAATATGACATAGTAGCATACAACACCAATTCAGGATTCCGGTATCTCAATATATACATGTATACAATCAACCAAAAGCAGTATAGAAGACAAATTAAATATGCTCATATCTTTTCCTTGCCTTTGCCTCCTGCTAAACAATCACCTGCAATTTGTGGAGAGGGTAAGGTTTTTGGGAAACCTCAGTAGCATATAGAATTCACAACTAGTAACAGTATAATGCAATGCCATTTATGCTATATGTCATACTTTACTACTCATCTAGTGCCCTCTCTCAGGCACCTACTATCTACAGGGAGCATGCATGAGACTCAACCTTAATCACATAGTCAAGGCATATAAACAGGGAGTCATACATCTTATAACATAACATACATGTTAGCTCAACCACAACACAATAATAAAGCGCACACACAGCATATAAGCAAAGCAATATAAGTTAAGGTAAAAGATTCTCGCTACCAATTACTCCTGACTGATGCAAATGTCTTTTCCTTACTTTTAGAACTCCTGGATCACGTCTTTGGAATGTATATATACAAACCACAATACACGGACATTAATGTATGCTACAGTATCTAACCAAGGACCTCTTTCTCTTACAAACAAGATCTTGGTTCCACAGTTTAATTAATCAATTTCAAAGGTTAATCCCACACAATTTTAACTACTAAATTCATTCATGATAACTGCTTAATCTAAAGTATACCACCTCCCTACATTACACCCTTGTCCAAACACCCTATTCATTAAAGGGTCTTTGGTGATTTCATCGGTTCAACATTTCACATTCGTTCTTATAACTTTTCTTACGTAAAATAATGTCCTGAACAACTATTACACTCAAGGTCGCGGATCAAAGTTTCTCTTATCCATATGGCCTAATTCAATATGTGCTAGTTAAAGTTAGCTCTTTCATCTATCTCGCTAACTTTATTGTTCTTGGCATGGAAGAGGATCAAGATATCCCACTAATTGTTGGGAGACCATTCTTGGCTACTACAAGAGCATTAATGGATGTCGAACAAGGAGAAATTATTCTACGACTTGGTGATGAGCAAGTCAAGTTTAAGAAGGACAAAGCAATAGATTCTCCAGATGAATTTAAGCAATGACAAGAGCTGTTGTGACAAATGGCCTTAATCAAGCTAAATTGGAGCTATATTCCTTTAAAGATCCCTTCAAAAAGATCATCGTGGACAAGAATAGTGTGGAGAATGCTCATAACCAAAGTTGACAAGTTCTAAATACTTCTACAGCTCTTTCTGCGATAAGATGGCATTGCTCGTTTCAACCTCCTTGAGTGGATGATATAATATGGCTGAAGACTATGAACCAAGCGCTTATTGGGAGGCAATCCAATATGGTTTGATTTCTATTTATTATCATTATTTTTTCTCCTTTTTCTTTTATTTTGTTTTGATGCAGATTCAAAAATAACTCCTCTCATGGCTACAAAATCAGGTTGGTGCACTATTTCCTCTCCGCAAATTTGAATCAAAGACCTAAATCAGGGGAGTATTAGTTTCCTTCTCTCTTTATTTACTTTTTCAACTTTGAGGACAATGTTAGATTTAAGTGTGGGGGAGGAATATATATAAGTTTCTTGAATTGTGTTTGTCCTAATGCAATTGAAAAAAAGTTGGGAAATTTTTGCATTGCTTAGGATTAACCTTAACTTTGAGATTTCCCCATCTTAGAGAATGCTATTGAATCAAAAATTAAATAGAAAAGAATGCTTCAATTAAGTCTCTATGCCTTGGTCTTTTGGATGAATCTTGAGATAGACTGTGAGAATAGGGTTAGTTTATAATTTGGATAACAAATTATTAGTTTATGAATATTTTGTTACTTATTTCCTTTAGAAACTTGATGATGATCCTTGATGGCTTAAAAATAAACACACACACACAACTCCAATGGCCTCTCAAGACTGAACTTAGTAACCGGGGGCGCTTCATCACCAATGTTGGCACTCGTGTCAAATGGTAAAGTCAAAGAAAGAAGGCTATGAGTTGGGCTAAAAGCCTCTTGAGAAATATGTTGGAGTAATTGAGTAACCGGTACTGCATCACCCATGTGCAAGGTCGTGTAAAAGGGGGACATACAACATCTCAAGATAAAAAAAAATGTTGGAATAATTGAGTAACCGGTGCTGCATCACCCATGTGTAGGGTTGTATAAAAAGGGGACCTACAACATCTCAAAAAAAAAAAGAAAAAAAAGTACATGAGGATCCTTATCAAAATTAAATAAAAATTTGGGCTAGATGAGACATTTGATTTTTCTAGAGGGAGTAAGTAGCTTAATATTCCTTTACTAATCTTAGTGTTGCACTTATTACTTATTGATCCTTAATTATGGGATGTTGAGAGATGATTACAATTGTTTAAGGCTTTTGGGTTAGTGATATATTCTTATAATACATTAAAGTAAATAAAGTTTGATAGCATGATCTTTGTGTGGTGATGTGCTGCTCCTTATTTAGGAATCTCTTAAGCAATATTCTTCTTATTTGAATAATGAAATTTTATTTCTTTTGCTTGAGGACAAGCAAACATTCAAGTGTAGGGGAATTTGATAGGTGCAGATTTTATAATTAAATAGATATAGATTTTGATATATATTTGGTTAGATTTATTAATATTATACCTATTTAATTAACTTTTAGATATATTTATATAATTAATTTATTATATGATAAAATTAAATTTTGACATAAAATCTATCCATATTTTATTTTTATTGTGCAGGAGATAGAGCTTATAAAAAGATTATGCAGGAGATCCTTTTGGATTGGATCATGTTATCTCATGTGAAGACAAAATAAAGTATCAATAAAGATAACTATCTGATCAAGGAAAAAAGGCAGAGAATAGAACTTGCATCTATTTAAAGAGATAGCATCACGGAGGCGAGAAGACAGCAGCAAAAGAAAAGAATACGCACAGTGGCGACGCAGGATCAGAGGCACAAGTCGAAGGAATTGAGGGAGAAAATTCTTGACGGTGGAGAGGTACAACAGTTCTTCTTTGTTTCTTTTTTTTTTTTTTTTTTAAATTTGAATTTCATCTTGTTGTTATAGATTTTCTTGTAGCGGCTAATTCTTTTCTTAATTTTGGGCAGTTATGAACTGATTTTTGGATTAGAGTATGCTTGAATCTTTTAATTGTGTTTTAATATTATTTTTTGTTTATTTAATATTGATTTATTTGTCTCTATTTAATGTCTGATCAACATTAAATAAGAATTTGGAAAATTTAGATTATGCCTTGGAAGAGGGATTTTTATTGGACCATAGAATTAAATAATGTAGTATTAGAATTTATTCTAATTTGCCATTAGAATAGGAATATAGCTCTTAGACCCATATAGTCATATTAGAGTGATTTAGGAATTTATTGTCTCTTAATAAATTTGTTAGGAATAACAATTTACATTAAGGGAGGGATATAAATGATCGAGAGATATCTATATTTATTAATACTCTAGACTAACAAATTAATATTAATTCCATTTAATTGGTGAAATACATACTCTAAAACTTGAAGAATTAATTCCATCTAATTGGTGAAATACATACTCTAAAACTTAAAAAAGGGATTAGTCGCTCTCGATTGTGTTATCATCTGAATTCTTTAAAAACTTTATTTTTAGCATTTTTCTCTTTAGAAATTTTCTTAAATCATTGTTGTTGGTTTTGCTCAACTTAAAGGAAAATAGGAATTTTAGTGCCTAATTACTAATTTGATTGAGTCTATGTGGGACGATCTTAATTTACCATTTTACTATTTTATGATTCGTACATTTGCGGTACTTAATTAAATTTTGATAGCATTAGATTAGAAGTAGAGGCTATGTCCAAGTAAGGCAGTGACCTTTGGGATGATAAACATAAGTAAATATGGAGTGACAAAAATTGAGGCCATCTCCTCAAGCAACATCATCCCTGTATACTGAAATGCACAGAAACATAATAGCATGAGAGAAAGCAATATCAAACCCTATGCTATCATGAAAATGTACCAGACCAATACCCTAGAGAGAGTACTCGAAACAATGTTCCAAATTTGAGGCGAACCATTTCAGTATTTTCTTCGCCTCTCTATTTCTTTGGCATATAATGAGTATATTGAACCGCCATCGACATTGCTCCCTCAGGATCAAAGACCAGAAGCTTATTTGCAACCACGGCCCTGCTAATTGCAGTTATTGTTCCAAAAACAGCACCGTACCAAAGTAAGTTTCGACCAAATATCTGCAATATTATTTTAGGCACAAGAATCTATCATTAGAGACTGTCATGATGTTTCCTGGTTTAACTTATTTTAGGCAAAACTATTAGAAATCCATTACATGGCCCTCTATCTAGCAATGACTCCTCGAGAAAAGCTATGATGATCAGAATTGCAGCAAAACCACCCGATACAAAAGTGATGAACTTTGCAATTATAGATATTCTAGGTGAAGGAAACTGGTTCAGATACTCCGAAGCATGTATTTCACTGTCATTGATCCGATGCTTGAAGAGATTGTCCACCTGGAACACATGTCACATAATTGGTAAGATTATACATATGATGAGAGGGGCACAGGTGAGATGTCATAAAAAATATTGACCAATCAAGAATTTATACTGTATCCCTGATCTCCTAACCATAAAAACAGATGAAAACTACAATATATACATGCTTCTGCCCATAAACTTTTTCATGCTGGTTCCTCCCTTGATTATTTCCCTCTTTGCCAACCCCAGCATTATAGTCTTTATGACTTTAACAACCATAACCAGACACTATAACTTCCAAACAATTAAACCACTACAATGGTGTTACAGGAGAACAAACAAATAGTACCTTTGGTCCTAAATATAAGATCCAGTTGATTTTTTAGAGAATTCTAAAAAAGTTAGTTATATTACTTTAAAGTATTTAAATTTGCTGTTTTCCTTCAAACTCTTTTGTCTAACTTATGAACTGATATATCATATAGTAGTACACTACATATGATATAATTAGGTAACTAATTTATTTTCCTTAATCTCTCTAAAAAATATCAACTAGATCTTATATTTAGGACGGGAGAGGGTATGAATTTTTTTTTTTGAGCCAAAAAATATGAATTTTTATAATGAATCAATTATAAGTGACAGCAAAATGTCGCATGCAGCTTAGTTAAAACATAACTTCTGATCGAATAGTTTGCATTAAACAAGTAATATGATTTTGTTTAAGAGCCCAATACTTCATTGCTTTCACTAATGCTTCAAAGATAATTGAAGACCTTGATAAATAATATTCAATGAGTAGCGCTTTGGTGACTGATAATTTTACATTTCTAAAGAGTTGAGCTTTTATCCTTATCAGATTGTTAGTCAATAAATCTTTAGGACTAAATCTTTCTTGTGTAATGGATATATTCATATACCGACAAGAAGCCCACCCAAGCAACAAGCAAGTCGGAAAATAGTGTTTAAGACAACAAGGTAAAAACAATGACGACACCTCGTTGAATTCCCTGAACATCCACCTAGACAAATTTGACCATCTTCGAGATGAAGCTCTATTTGGATGATTAAAAAATTGTTCAGCATGCCTCAGAAAGAGATATACCAGCATCAGTACGACAAGAAACGGAGAAAGTAAAAGCATTGCAAGCCCAGCAGCCATAAGCCTTTTCTTTAATGTCTTTGGATTAGATACAAAGTCCCTCTTAACACAAAAGTTTCTGCAGAGAAAGCATATTTAAAGGAGAAAGTCATTGATCTTGGTTATAGCCTAAAAGGATGAACTTAAAAATAACACTCTTATTCAAATTACCCAACTGCAAAACCACATGAGTCAGTCCATATCAATTTGCACGAAGCAAAATTTCAGTACAAAAATTATAGCTCAAGGAATATTCAAATATACCGATCAAACATGCTCTGTAAGATGCACCAGTTCAAAGTCCACTCAAGGGTCTTGGTAAGTATTAGACGACATTGTGTTCCATTAGGACCAGATTTCATCATAGGGCCGGCACCATGAACCCAATGAGAAATGGGAAACGCAAGCACCCCCTTGTTGAGCATTCCGATCAAGTAGTTTCTTCCGCATCAATCTCATCACCATGTCATGAACAGAAAGATCCTTTACCAAACAGAGCTGTTGTGAACTTTGAATTGAAACAACGTTTTCAAGGACTGTTTCCCAAGGCATGGTTTGAATTTCAATGTCGGTTACATGAAGACTACAAGGACAACATGGTTAATCATGGCCAAAAAATATCTTATCAAGCAAAAGTTATCATTTTTTTCAGCTTTGTTTATGATCTATACATACCTAGTGTAGTAAAACTGACGGATCTCCAGAGTGCGCTTTAGTTGAGTAAAGAACCTAAAGAAACAAAATATCCAATAGATGGAAAATATTCCCAAGTACCCAACAATAATAGCTTTAGTAAGTGTCAGTGGGATTAAGGGGTGTTGCAAAAGAGCTTCTTTTGCTAGATCACAAGGTTTGGTTCCAGATTCAACTGCATCCATCCCACACTTTGCATTGCGGAGCCCATTCCAATCAACATATAATAAAAGAAATCCATAAAAACATATGGTAAAACCTAGACTCAAAAGTTCAACAATCCACTTCACAATGATGCGCCAAAGCCCTTTCTCACAATAGTATCTGTAAAGCCTTTCGAAGAAGAGATCCAAATCAACAATTCGCTCCACATTAAAGCTCTCATCAGTAAGTAGCCTTGAAGGGCTCTCCGTATCTTGACTTGGGATCCTTTTGTAGTCAGACAATTCGACCTCTAGGGGAACATCCAGAAGGGGGCCTGAAATCAGCGATGATTCTGGTTGAAATTTTGACTTGAATATACCAAAAGCACTCGAGACATTGTTCACTGACAGGAAGAGTAAGCATAAACAGCCAGCCCATGCCCCAACGACTGAGTTGATTATGAAAAGGTCCTACAAACAAGACAGTTCATATTAGCCTCATCTCCCATATCTACTGAAAATGAAAAGAGTAAAAAGTTATAAAGGTCCAAATGAATTTGATCGTAGACAAATCAAGAGGCATATCCACTAGCCCAATTACAATCAAGGATTGCAAGCAGAATGAAATGCATCATGCAGCTGTTGAACTTAATTAGCCGCGTGACAAAACACCAAAAGCAATTTATCTCTATAACCGTGACAAAACATCAAAAGCAATTTATCTCTATAACATAAATACTTCTTGGTAAACTAGGTAAACTTTCCTTCTCCACAACCTGTGACAATGAATTGCAATAAGACACATCGTGTAGTGTACGACTTCTCAAAGAAACCTTAGTTATCCAAAACAAAACCGACCACTACTTGTATGCAAAGTATACCAGCAATAAACTAGTTGTGGCAACCAAACTAATTCCAAGAGACCAGAATCAGAAAGTTTTTGGAACTATCCGAATCAGCGCTCCTTATAAGAATGCCATTACAAATAACAATAATCATTAAAATAAACAATTTTGGTTTGCAACGAAGATGTTAGGGAAAAAGAAGAATAAGAGGAATATCATACCTTGTCTAAACAGAAAGGTTAAGAGGAGGTAGACAACGAAGTTCTGAGGTGAAGTAGAATAGAATTAAGTGAATAAATAACGGTAAAGGCTACTGAGAGCCCGAAGAACTCAGGACTGTCCAGGAAGTTGAGGACATGAATAAAAGCCGAGGAGACGACCCGAGCAAAGGAACGGTCGGATTGTTGGGGTAAGATGGAGTCTTCGTTTGGACAAAAAGAAACATGGATTCTTTGTTATAACAAAGAGGGAAACATCGTAATCCTAAATATTATTTTATGTTTAAAATATTTTATTTTTTCACTGGATTAAAATACTTATTTGAGATAAAAAAATAATTGGTTATATTATTTATTCATAAATTATAAATAAAACTTACTACAGTGTGAAAACTTTTGAGCTAAAAAAAATTCTTGGATTGAAACTATGACTGAGCTCTCACATAAAAACTATTGACTCCAAGTTTTTTCTTATGTTTAAAGGCCTATTTGGTACCATGGTTTGGTAAAAATTTTAGCTTCAAACCCTGATTTACTGAAAATTGCCAAACACCTCATATCATTTGAAAATCATGGTTTGGCAAAAAGTTAGGTTTCAAACAATGGTTTCTAGAATTGAATTTTTTTTTATGAAACCATGGTTTGCACAAATCAAAACAAAACTCCTCTCACATCCTTACC
The DNA here is from genome assembly GCA_037177275.1 of Acacia concinna. Classification (NCBI taxonomy): domain Eukaryota; kingdom Viridiplantae; phylum Streptophyta; class Magnoliopsida; order Fabales; family Fabaceae; genus Acacia; species Acacia concinna. The sequence goes on along the minus strand of JBAGKO010164863.1, from coordinate 3,410 downwards.
TCATAATTCGTAAAAGCTATTATTACTCAAACATTCTCATTTTATCTAAACTTAGATTTTCACAAAAACTATTATAAAAAACCTATTCTAAAAACTATGGTTTGCTTTAAATATTATTCTATAAAAATCAATACAAACGTCCAAAGACGTGGATGCAGTTAAACCTAGAATAAAACCATGTGATCAAGTGCAAGAAGCTCTTTTGCAACACCCTTTGGGCCCACTGACACTAAGGGTGTGTCTGGATACTGGACAATATTTTTCATCTATGGAATTTTTTGTCACTTGAGGTTGTTTTTTTTCCATTTATAAGATATTTTGCTTTTTGAAGTTTTTTACCCAACTAAATCACACCATTCGTGCAACGGGAGCGATTATGCCAAAAATCCTAAGAGTATGTTTAATTTAATTGAGGTTTATTAAAGTTAAGTTAAGGAAGGTTATAAACTTATTTGATTTAAAAATAAGTGAGGTGAGTTTTAGTTTCTTATTTTATTCAGGAGATTAGGTGAGAGGAGTTAATTTTAATTGGATAAATATGTCATTTTTTCTTAATCTTTTTTCACCTAAATCCCTAAAATGTCATCTTTCTTCTTCATCCCCTCCTCCGCACCCGACACGAACTCTTTTTACTTCTTGGCTTGGATGGTGGGTAGATAAAGAAATAGGGTATATACTTAAAAACAAAACACACACACACACAAAATTTAGAATGAATGTAATAAATACAAGGTCTAAATGTCATATTTTAGATATGATATAAGCCAAGTGAGGTTTAAAAAGTTAAGCTTTTTAAATCACATTTTAACCAACAGGTTTAAAAAGTATTTTTGGGAGCAAGGCAAAGGTCTAAAAAATTTAGACCAAATGTAAAAAATATAAGGTCTAGATGTCATATTTTAGACATGATATAAGCCAAGTGAGGTCTAAAAAGTTAGGCTTTTTTTACTATATTTTAACCAATCAGTTTAAAAAGTACTTCTAGGAGCAAGGCAAAGGTTTAAAAAATTTAAACCGAATGTAAGAAATATAAGGTCTAAAAAGTCATATTTTAGACATGATATAAGCCAAGTGGGGTCTAAAAAGTTAGGCTTTTTAGATCACATGTTAACCAACCGGTTTAAAAAATACTTTTGGGGGCAAGGCAAAGGTTTAAAAAATTAAAACCGAATGTAAAAAATATAAGGTCTAAATGTCATATTTTAGACATGATATAAGCTAAATGAGGTCTAAAAAGTTAGACTTTTAGACTACATTTTAAACAATCAGTTTAAAAAGTACTTTTGGGAGCAAAGCAAAGAATGATATGTGAAATAATGTGATCATAAACTGAAGAGCATCAAAGTTCTGCCGGAACAAAACCAGACAGCCAGAAAACAAAAATGCATTATACAAAAAAAAAACCCCTTGACAACGAACATCAGAATCGCATATAATTTACCTTGGGTGATGATCGGTTAAAGACAGAGAGAAAGGGCCAGCGGCAGTCAATCGAAGATGGAGATAGTGACGAACACTAGTTGGATGTGCGCCTAGTGAACTCAAGGAGAGGAAGGAGAGTCTATCGCGTGAGAAAGGGTTTTTACTTCAAAGGGTGAACATGGAATATTGAAAATTTTATATAGGCAATTTAGTCAGAATGCTATCTACATTTTTTCTTTCCTCACAAAACCTCCGATTTTAAAGTTTTGGCTAAAGAGGGTAGGTTTGACCAAGAACAAAAAAAAAAATTTCCCTCACCTCACCTCCCCCATTCCAACCAAAACAAGCTTTTTAAACTTTTAAACCTAATAGACAAGGCCTTAGGAGTTGGGACACTGTGTTAATTTTTTTAATATGTTCAAAATATTCCAAGTTTATTTTGCTTGCTTAATCGCCCAAGTGACACGTGTTAATTTTTTTAACAAAAATATGCATAGTTTCGCTTATGCTTTTATATTAAAATAAACTATTTAATTAACTAACCAATGGAGTATAATAGTATTACTGATAATAATAATGATTTCTTACTATATAAGATATATATTGAAATATATTAATATTATGATATTTAATTTTTTTTCAAAAATATAAAATAAATCTATTGATCTATTGGTTATGTGAAGGGAGGGACGTTGAGAATATTGCAATAACTAAAATAATAAAGATAAAAAAATAAAATAAAATACAAAAAATATAATAGGGAGAGATAACATGATATTTTGAAATATTGAATATAAAGGATATGAAAATCTGTAATTATTCAGAATAACAAAAAATTTATTAAAAATAGTAATAATTTGTTGATTAGTACATTAGTAGATTAAGCCTGAACAACCCCACGTGTTCTCTGCACATCTAATTTTTTGACAGTTAAATATCAATTCACAATTCTCACGCAAAGGTTCCATATATGGCAATTGGTTTCAAGTGAATCCACACCACAAATTAATGAAATTCAACAGAGGCTACTGTTGGTGCTATACATATATTTGCTTGTTTTTCTTTCTTTTACAAAATTGTATTCATATTAAATATTATAAAATATGATTATCACGGATATGATAGTGTGACAGCTTTTGCCATTATGGGGCCAATGGTGTGATGGTTTAGGTTGATTTTGACAATTGTTTTAAGTAACGGTGACTTTAAAAAAAGTCTATAAGCTAAAATTTATTTGACAACTGCTTTAAAATTATAGCTGCTTTTTATAAAAAGCTATTTAAAAAAAGAAACTCTTCTACCGAACTTCTTACAAAAGTTACTCCTACTATTTTTAATAAAAACATAAATCATTTTTATAGTCTTATTTTTTTTATTAAGTCGCTTCTTAAAATTCACTTTTAAAAAAAAAAAATCACTTCTACTATCATTTATTTAAATGGGCTCTTAGTATCTGACTTCATGTAGTACATGCCTATTACACCCAGTCATGTATCCATAGATATTTTGCTTTTTTGGTACCAAAGTAAAATATCTATAGATATTACAGGCTGCAATAATAAATATTATCTTCTAATATATTCTCTCTTGATCATCAACACTTATAATTTAACAATATATTACGTAGTATTATAATCATGAATTTGCACCACTTTAAGAATATGAGGTAGATTACAAGGATCATCATCTAAACTATTAAAACCTCCACGTGAGGGCATAAACAAAATAAAGATATGATATGAAAAATGAGCTCTGGTTGATGACAATAATGTGGAAGTTAGACACATTCTCTGTCAAAATTACACCACCAACTACACCACCAACCACACCACCAACCACACCAAATTTAGTCAACAATTAGGGCAAGAAGTAGGCAAGAAGTAGTGGATAATTTGGCATGGGAAAATTACCCAATTAGTCCCTAAACTTTGGGTTATTTACAAATTGGTCCTTGAAGCTTCAACTATAAATAGGCATCATCATTTCAC